>CAHIKZ030002323.1:3795000-3880000 GCA_903632075.3 Acanthosepion pharaonis | reverse complement strand
TGACGCTGAAGATAACATAGAATCATAATCGTGAGCTCGAGCTAACAAGATAAATTCGAAACTATCCCCCCCCCCATGTATTTAGTTATCTTCTTGTACGCGTAACCCATCTCGTCTACGATAATATCGTCATTTTCTCTTAATGTGCACGCACATTTTCAATATGGGGAAACAATTATATATTATCTGTGTTGACAGTTCAAGGTTACTATAACCTCGTTTGTTAGTTGTAAATCTAAAAGCGAAATATATTTTCTAGATTGTATAGGTTGCTTTAGGTCATATTTTCATATTTCGAAGAAGTTTCTCGAACAAAGCTTAAACCAATATGTGCAAATCCCTGTGTAGAATTAAAATTAATCTGACCTTACAAATTGCAGAAAGAATATTGAAGATGTTTGCTTTATTATTTCCTGGATTAATATCGATAATTAATCTCGAAATCTAAGTTCACAGTACGAAGGCAAGTGAGGCTATCTATAAAAAAAAACGAAAGAAAAAGAAAGATATAGATATTAGTTTGGAATATTGTCAATATCTCACTTCAGAATTATAAACATAATTCATGAAATCAATCTTCTCTTCGGCTCTTTGTTCTTGAATCAGTCTTTGAAAGGTAATCTGCTGAAATGAAACGAGTTTACTGCCTGAAAGATCCGTCCTGTAGGAAGCACCTCCCTGCTGCTTGATTTCTGCGACAATGTCTTGGTAGAACTGATTGCTTTTCAATCCACCTAGAAACACGGATTAAACTCAGGAGTCAGATTCAGAAGCAACTAATGAAAGTGGTTTTGTTTCTCTGTACTATCTCTCTTCAGGACGTAGGCGATTATGGCTCTCCACAATTTCCTGTTCTTTGTAGATCTTAATAAAATTTGTGTTTTTGCTATCTTAAAACTCAATTCACCATCCATTTACTCACAGTCGTTAAGTAGGATATTCACTAACCGCCCCACGCGTTCGGATGTGACACAAGGCCGAATTTATTGTGTGGTATCCGATCCATTAGGCTGGGGCAAAAATATCTACGTAGACCCCGTAAAATCGGGGTCGGATATCTTTCTACCTCCCAGCAGAGTTCGACAAGCAAACCTCCGAAGTAATTTGGAGAGAGTCTAAAATGTCCCACTAAATGACATAAAAATGAGAAAAAAGAAAGATTGCGTTCAACTAAAAAAGAAATGAGGGTCTGCTTATCACACATTCGACCAAACATTAGACAATTCGCGAAAACTATACCAGCCACAAGATTCTACAAAGATAATCCAAAAGAAATATTGAAATAAAGTAAGTTCATATTTGTATATGTATATTTTTAAATCTATGGTTTTATTTCATAACATTTAAAAATATATTCTTAAAAAACTTTACTAAGGATGCCGTGATATTTTCCTTTGCTTAAAAAGTTTGAGTAAAACTGTTCTAAGCGAATTGCCTTTGTTAAGAATTATAAATAAAATAGATTATCTTTTCAGTTATTGCGTGATAATTTGTTTATCATATTTCGATAAGTCCCTATCTAGGTTGTAACCATACGATATCTGTTTGAAAAGTATCCAATCATTTCTTATAATCGATAATGTAACTTATTTTTTTCCTTTTCATTATATACACTTTGGGATTTCAGAAAATAAATGATTTCAGCGTCTCTCCCTCTTTTCAAAATAAGTTTTAAGGTTTTCTTTGTTGATCGTCATCAGTTTCTAATTGAACTTCTCCCCCAAAATCAGAAATTTTTCTCAGCTGTGGAAAATTCCGAATTCTCTTGGAACCAAATCTATATTACAATTTAATAGCAGACAGAGTTGGTGGGCACAGAAGATAAATGGAACCGTTGGTGGGCACAAAAGATAAACAGAACCGTTCGTAGGCGCAGAAGATAATCGGAAACGTTCAAGGGCACAGAAACTAAACGGAACTGTCGAAGGGCCCAGAAGATAAAGGGAACCGTTAGTTGGCACAAAATTTAAACAGATCCGTTGGTGGGCGCAGAAGATAATCGGAACCGTTGAAGGGCACAGAATCTAAACACAGAAACTAAACGTCGAAGGTTGCAGAAGATAAACAGAAATGTTGGTTTGTATAGAAGATAAACAGAAACGTTGTTGGGCACAGAAAATAAGCGGAACCATCGAAGGGCACAGAAGATATACGAAAACATTTGTTGGGCGCGGTAGATAAATGGAAGTGTTGGTGGGCACAGAAGTTAAAAGAAAGAGTTGCTGGGCACGGAAGATAAACGGAACCGTTGTTGTGCGCAGGGAATAAACGGTACAGTTGCTGGGCCGATAAGTTAAACGGAACCGTTGGTGGGCACAGAAGATAAACGTGAGCGTTGGTTCTCACAAAAGATAAACAGAACCGTTGTTGGGCGAAGAAGATTAATGGATAAGTTTGTGAGAGCTGAAGGTAAAGGAATCTTTGAAGGGTGCAGAAGTTAAAGGGAACCGTTGGTCGGCACAAAAGATAAGCAGAGCCGTTGGTTGGCACAGAAGATAATCGGAATGGTTCAAGGGCACTGAAGCCAAAACGAACCATCGAAGGGCGCAGAATATAAACGGAACAGTTGGTGGGCGCAGAAAATATACGGAAGAGTTGGTGGGCCCAGAAGATAAACGGACCCGTTTAAAGGCCCAGAAGATAAACGGATAGTTTGGCGAGCGCAGAAGATAAACGGACCCGTTGAAAGGCCCAGAAGATAAACGGATAGTTTGGCGAGCGCAGAAGATAAACGGACCCGTTGAAGGGCACAGAAAATGAACGGAACCGTTGGTGGTCGCAGAAGATAAACGGAATCGTTGGTGGGCACTGAAGATAAACGGACCCGTTGGTGGGCCCAGAAGTTAAACGGAACCGTTGAATGGTGCAGAAAATAAACGGAACAGTTGGTGGGCGCAGAAGATAAACGGAAACGTTGTTGGACACAGAAATTAAACGGAACCGTTGAAGCGCTCAGAAGATAAACGGAATCGTTGGTGAGCGCAGAAAACAATCGGGAGCGTTGGTGGGTGCAGAAAATACCTGGAAAAATTGGTACTGTGCAGAAGAATACCAGAACAGTTGATGTTGCGCCGAAGATAACCTGAACAGTTGGTATGCGCAGACGTCTGAACAATAGGTGTCGTGCGGAATCGTTGATATGCACAAATGGTATTGGTAATTTTCCATCAGCTATCGACATACACTGATTTGTTGGTCCGGAAAATGAAGATGGTTCGTACATATCCATGCCGCTGGGAACAGACTTAGTTTTTGTCTTGAAAAGGACAGTTAGTTACCGCATACCATGTATTTGCGGGAAAGAAATAGTCTTCGTCCTGAAAAGGGAAATAGGATCATAATGTTCGGTGAGAACTGAAATCTTCCTGAACAGACGGTCGGTTAGGAGGATCAACTGTGGCGGCAGGATCGTACATTAACACTGGCAGATAACAGGAATCAACTTTTGGGGAGCAACATGATCTCAAAATATCTTCCTTAAAACATGATCTCAAAATATCTTCCCTGGCAGTCGGTTAAAAGATCGACTGCCGTAACAGGGCCGCTCATTAACACTGGCGTGTGCTTTCCTCGACATTTGCCTTTGACTCCCCCAACCGATGCGACACAAGGTCAGTTTGCTTTAACGTGGAGATCTGACACTGGTCTTTTCGGTTCTCAGATTTTCCTAGCCCGTGCAATAACACAGTACGGAACAGATCCGAGGATCATGTCCAATCATCGGCGGCTCGGAGGCGGCTCGGTACTAATCGGAACCAGACAGATACACCAACATCTCCTGCCAACCGACTGAGAGATTGATCCCTGCTGCATTTATGGCATGGAGGTGTTACAACATTCGCATGGTTATGTTGACTATTGGCTTTCCTTCGCAAAATAACGTCGGCGGTCACCATTATGTAGAGGATCGTGGGGCGTAGATGTAAAGAAAACACGTCCGTTAATATTTCCTGCTGTAAGAAGGTCCAGGTACAATACAATACGTTGTACTTGGATTAAGTCCAACTGAAGATAAAGACGACAAACAAAGACTGATATATATATATATATATATATATATATATATATATACGTGTGTGTATTAACAAAACATTTACAAAGCACATAGACAGTTAACATTGTGTTTGTGTGTGAACATTTGTATGAGTGTGTGTGTGTTCACACACAAACACAATGTTAACTGTCTATGTTCCTCTACATAATGGTGACCGCCGACAGTGATTTTGCGAAGGAAAGCCAATAGTCAACTTAATGGTCTTTTACAAGTTCATTCGCTGGGACGGGATATCAACAGTGTAGAGAGATTCTATGATACTAGGAAATCTAGCTTTGGTTTCCAACCGCTGTAGGAGAAGGGAAATGGAATTAAAATCTTGTTAGGCCTGAGACTGGCAACTCCAGACTTTTTACAAAAAGCAGAGCACCAACGTCTAGTATATTGAGAATATGGTTCTATGCTCTAAAGCGAAGTTTAAAAAAGATGGAGAAATTATTATATCATTAGTCTCTTGTTTAAACAAAGCTAAATAAATCTCATTTAACTGGCTTCAAATTCATATAGAATGAAACACAAGAATGATCACTTGCCGGCAATTTTAAAGAGTTTCTAGCCACAGACTTCAAAAAAATGTAACTTTCCTTCATTCTTTTTTTGCTTTATTCTTCCTTAATTTAAACCAATGAGCAATTTGGACTGAGACAAGAGCTTCTCAACGTCTATCGAGAAGAAAAATTGTTCTAATTTTTATTTCGAAAGCACTTAATTTTCCTTTTTGAAGAATCAGTAAACATTGTATTTTGATTCGGTTCTCCAAGACTGTGAACTTCTGCCAAACTTTGCCTTAAACTAAAAGAAAAAAGACTAATAAATTCTCTTAAAAATGTTGTCAGCATGTTTCTTTATTTAAAGAAAATTGAATAAGAAAAACGTGTGGAAGTCATAAAATAATTCAAAATTAATTTTATCTGCGTTCATACACATTTTTACAAGCATAAAACAACTTACACCGAATTATTTTTTGCAATTTCTTTTTAATCAATTCATCCCAAGCAAGGCGATAATGCCACTAAGACGCAAGAAGCTACTGGGAGTGAGAGAGAATGAGAAGACGTTAGAAGAAACCGGAAATACAGTCCTAAAGACGAAACAAGGGATAAACCTTTACTCTTGTTTGAAAGGCTGCGGAGGAGTGTGAACCCGGTGATAGATCAAAATATGTTCTCCTATTGAGGAAAAATATAAATAAATAGTAAATAAAACTTCAAAGTTTTAAACGGAGAGTTTAGAAATATACAGTTGAAGTACCCTTTAGAAGGAAACAGAAACCCAGTCCTAAAGACGAAACAAGGGATCACCCTCTACTCCTGTTCAAAAGACAGAGGAAAAGTGTGAACCGGGTGAATAGCGAATAGATAGGAATTAAATAAAAGTTTGCTAGTTACAGTTTTGTCTTAGGTTTTTTGAAGAAACATTGTCAATTGTTATAAATTTTTAACTGACATTGGTCTCATTTCCTTTCCCTTCTTTAAAAATATTCGTGTTTGAAATTCTTAGATAATGGCCTTTATGTTCTTATTAATTTTTTACGAAAACGTCTGACATCTTCTGACACTTTTTACACCTTGTAACAAAAATTATCAGTTGTTTCAATTTTGTAGATGACACATGACAAATATTAATATTTAAGCAGCATTTCTTTCATGTAGATTTTCTTGCTTGTTACACCTCCGAATAATTGTAGGAATTATTTTTTTTGTTTTGCAGATTTATCAATTATTAATTTGTTACTTGTATCTCTTTCATCCTATTTCTTTTGTTTTAAAAGCCGAGAAGTATAGAACATTATTTTCATACACAAATCGCCGCCAAATATCATTATTATTTACAAGTATTCCATTAATTTATCTTGCTTTTAAGTTCGGTATACAACTTTTCATTATTTTCTGACCTGAGCTTAGTTTGGCACAAAGCTATGAGTGTCACTTATTTAGTGATAATTGAAATCAAAAGCGTAGGAAAGTTTTTTTTAGATAAGTTTGTTATAAATTACTGCACGTAAACCACAAACTAAGATGTTTAGTAAATTTATTCAGTGTTGGGACACCTGGTGATAATTTGCTTAATTGACTAGAGAATTCATTTGCGATTTCAAGTAACACTCTGCTATCTACTCTAGCGGTTAGATATATATAACATGTATATTTTTAGGAGGTATGCATTTGATAACTCATTATAGGTTAGTTATTGCATCACATGTACTGGAGCCAAAAATCAGCATGAATGTGCCTTGACAAAAACAGGGAGCTCATTTCCATTCAAGATGGTTTTAGTGGATGGAGGCATGGATTAATTCCTTTTCATATGATATTAATTACGATTGCGATGTCAATGCAAACAAATTACGTTGCAATATGTAGCTGAGTGTCTTGATTCTATTTTATTACGCCAACCACATCGAGGCATTATGAAAGAAACGAAAAAACATAAATAAAAAAAGAAGAATCTACGTGAAATGATAAGGTGTTATGAAACAGAAAGATTTCTTTAGAAACAAAGCAATATTGCCTCCCTCCACTACATGGCAACCATCCTTGGTATGACGATAAAATACATCCACTTCCTTCGTAAGACGATGAAGTACATCCGAGAGCAAGGCGTCTGACCAGAAGGTTTTGAGGAGCGTGGAACCACCCCTCTTAATTGCTGGTGTTCCCAGCTATGGGCAAATAGTTAACCCCAAGTTTTAATACAAGCAATACATTTTTGTAAGAAAATTACTTCCTGCAATACATTATTACCAGCAACACTTTTTTTGGAAATAACATTCGCAGCAATATATGTTTGAAAAAATATTACCAGCAATACATGTTTGTAAAAAAATATTACCAACAATACATTTTTGGAAAAATGTTACCAAAAATACTTTTGGGGAAAAATATTACCAGCGATAAAAATCTTGTCGGTATTAAATACCAATTGACGTTGATAAGTCGTAAAACAAACTAAAAAAAAAACAAAACAAAGTACATGGTGGTACACTCTGAAGAATTTCCTCACAGATGAAGAAGAGACTTGAGGCAACAGAAATTAGTTTCCACAAAAGGATGCTGAGAAAAGCTTAGACTGAACACGTGAGCAACTACAAATTTTTATGGAAAGTGGAAACAAAAAGAACTCTTTTACTCAGGATAAGAAAGAGACAAGCTGAATATTTTAAGAATAAGAAAAAAAGCTCAGAAAATTTAAAACTTATAGGACAAAGTAAAGTCAACAGAGGAAAGGATTATATAATCTACCCAATGAGATTGTGTAAATATTTACCAGAACATGGATTAAGAAAGATAGCAAAAAGGCAAAATTTAAGAGCAAATAAGAACAGATAATTATGGAAATTCATGATCACTCACACCCTGAAGGGACACGGCGCATATACGAAAACTTAGATAGAATTACTATCTAAATGCTTGTCTGTTTACTTTCCAATCTACGCACGTATTTTGATTATTTTCATTAGAAATCAATATTTCGTGTATTTACTTATGTGAAACTTTGTGATGGCTGACAATAATGCTTTTCTTTCGGTCTTGTTTAGGAAGGACAATCATATATTCAAAGTTTTTTTTTTGTTTTTTTCAGGCAGTGGCTTAGTTTTGAATTCAGATCTGAAGCCGATTGAATAGAGACGCTCCTCTCGTTTCGTCGGACTTAAATCAGCCTGTGTAATTCGTGGCTAAAAAAAGAATCATATATTGTTAAGATTAATCAAAGGATACGTATCACCATTGTCAATACTGTTCACTGATGTCTCCAACCGATACTTTTCCCCAGTGAATTACTTGTTTATTTTTGTCTTTGTGTTCTTTTTCGGTCTGTCGCTTTTGTTTTTCGACTTTCCTTAAGATTTTCAACTCTCGAAATGGAATATGACATTCACCGTATATGAGAAACCTCCACCCACAGCCCAACTACCCGTATATCTTATATGGGATTTTTCCAGAGGTTTATCTGCCAATCAGAACAAGGAATCAACAAGAAACATTCCGAAATAGACCAGCAGATTCGTTGATTTTATTTTATTTATTTATTTATTATGGTCAATAGCCGTTTCTTCGGATAAGTGCCGCTTTTTCGAAAGAAGAGAATGGTAACTTTCAAAAAAATATAATTACTATTACTGACCCCAAATGGACTTCTGGAATTTAAATATAAAACGATTAAAGAACTAAAATCGAAATTCTCATTAAGAAAAATTATAGTTTTTTAACCTGTCTTTATTTTTTTATTTAGGTTAAGCATTTTTAACCATATTATTATTCCTTATTTCCTTGAATTTCAATTCTATTTCCTTTCCGGTCCCAATCAGAGATCTAAGGTCAGAAATGACTCCATGACGTTTTCCACTAATTCTTTTTTTTCGTAAAAACAAAAACAAATATGATCACACACATTTTATTATAGATAAAACTCTTCTTAATGTGCGACCTGTACTTGTGAATAAAATTTTTGGTATTTCTTTAAGACATGGCCTACCAGGAATCCCTTCAATGTGTCTATCGTAACATTTTCCAGTCAGTCCGTGAGCTCCAAATACAACTGGAATTATAGATGACTTCATGTTTCACTTTTTCTGAGATTTTCACTGTAAGATCTTTGTACTTTGATAGTTTTTTTTTAAGATCTTCAAAGATTCTTTAAAATGTGCAGGAAGTGCCATGTCAATAAGAAAGCACATTTTGAGTTTGTGATCTTTGATCAAGACGTCTGGGCATTTAACTTTGATTGTTCTGTCAGTGTAGATTGTAAAGTCCCATAAAACTGTTACAGGCCCTATCTCTGTAATCTGGTCTTGTGGTATTCATAAGAGATTCTTGAGGCTTCCTTCCCGTAGAAGTTACATATTTTTGAGTGCAGATATTGACCTACTCTATCGTGCCGTGTTTTATATTCAGTGGGTGCCAATACCGTGCAACACGATGGTCGATTCTGAATAGTTATCCCGGAATCTGCATTTCGGGTTAACACATTATTATTATTATTATTATTATTATTATTATTATTATTATTATTATTTCTTTTGATTTCTGGTTTGTACACATTTCTTTCCGGGCCCCGTCCAGAGATATAAGGTTAGAGATGGCATCATGACATTTTCATTGACAAAAAAAAAACAACATATTTAAATAGACAACTCCCTTCTTAAAGTGTGGGCTATACTCGTGAGAACATTTTTTTATATTTCTTTAAGGCATGAGCTTCCAGGAATCCCTTCAATTAGCCTAATGGGATCTTTTCCAACCAATCCGAGTGCTCCAACTGCAAAAGGGATTATTGATATTCCCATTTGCCACATTTTTTAGATTTCGATTTCAAGGTCCTTGTTTTTTGATAGCTTTTTGAAGAGCTACAAATATATATTGCAATTTGCAGGGACCGCCATATCAATAACGAGGCAATTTTTTGTTTGCGGTCTCTAATAGCGATGTCTGGGCGACTAGCTTTGCTTGTTCTGTCATTGTGTATTGTTACGGGTCCTATCTCCGTAACCTTGTCTCGGTGGTGTTCATGCCAACTTTTTCAGTTTCTTTCCTATAGACGTTGCAGATTTTCCAATGCAAACATTGGCCCACTCTGTCATGCAGGGTTTTTGCATTCACTGGGTGCTAATACAGTGCAACCTGACACAAGATGATCAATTGTTTCTGGGTAATTATTACAGTCCCTGCATTTTGGACTAACCCTATATTTTAGTATATGTGCTTGATAATTTCTAGTTTCAGCTTTCAACCCTGCACTACGTAGCCATTGATGGGTACGGGGGCTCGTCTACATCAGCTTGTTTGGTACTCATGAGTGTATTGGTCCTGAAGCGGTTTATCTTGCCATTGTTTCCCTATCTGGTCGGTTGCATTTGTTTTTGCTTTTTTATGTATTTTGCAGCTTCAATCGGTCTATTGCGCTTTATTTGTATTTCTGCGTTCATTTGAAACTCCATTTTGAACTTGTTGGCTTTTTTTTATTATGGAATAAAGACAATACTTTCATGTTCTCTGACAAATCATCATCCAATCTTCTATAGTTTCCAGATACCTTTGAAAGCCAACTGTTGTAGTTTTGTAGGACAGTTCTAGTTGAACTAATCCTCTTCGGATCTGGGCACATACAGACGATCAACATCAGCTTTGGGATGATGCATGCGGTAGCAAGTGAGACGCTTTCTCGTTTTGGCATCCATTCGCTTAATGTCAGCTAGGGTCCAATTAAGGATGTTAAAGCTATATTGCACCGGATATTCAGACGGTTGGAGATGGCAGCGCCTCTGGTGTGATTTAAGTAGAGTGTGGTGTTCAACATTCCTATGCTGTGTTTAAGGAAATTTACCACCACAGGGGAAACTTTGTACATTTCCAAAGGCTTTCTTAAGGCACACTATCAAAGACTTTACTATAATCAATCCACGCAGCGCTAAGATTTCTACATCGCTTCCTGCAATGTTCCAGGATCATTTCCTTTATCAGTAGTTGATCTTTGCAGCCATATGAACCTCTCCTGCATCCCTTCTGTTCCAGTGGAAGAATTTTTTGTTTCGAAAAAGGAGTAATCCCGTTCGTCAGGACAGACGTGATCAACTTATTCGGATATGTAATACTTTCAGCGATGCATTCCGGTATTTCGTTGGGATTATTTACAAGCGTTGATAGATATTTGGCATGGGTTTTATTGATTGATAAGAGACAGAAATTTGGCACCTTGTTATTTCCTGGGGATTTCCATTTTGGGGATCTCGCTAGAGCTTGCCTAACATTATCTATGGTTATGTTTTCCCACTCTTGCGTAGGTGAATCCAGTATTCGTATTTCTTCACGTTGGAGTCATTCTGTATTTGGGTTATATTCTTTTGCGCTGCTCCAGATATTTTCCAAAAATGTCTGCATACTGTCAATTTACGCAATAGCTTTAGCAGCTACTGGGAGGCTTGAGTGAAGATAATGAAAAAAAACAAAAAACAGCAGATATAAACAGCCAGCTTGGAAGGCAAAACTGATGCGAGAAATAAAAGAAATCAGATGTGAGCTTTCTACATTAGATGAGCTCACGAGAGACGCAAGTGTCTCCACACACGAATGGAAGAAGCTCAAGCGGAAATATAAAAAAATCCCGAATTGAAATTCCATCAATCAAGGAAATGCTGAAACAGAAACTTCAGTTAAAGGTACAGAACAAAACGATACAAAAAATGTTGCAGAATCTATCGCAGATTCTATCGCCAAAATAAAATATTCCAAACGGACCTTAAGAAATTTTACAGGGAAATTGGAAATGCATCTATACATGTCGAAACGCCACAGTATCTTTCCAATGTTCAACCTTCCGACGCCAATTTGTGATACTTATCAAGTTTTATAGGGCAGACCATCATTTATACGGCAGACCATCAAACCTACTATATTTTGGTGGAGAAGTTCATTAGGCAAAGAGGTAGAGACAAGAAAAAAAATATAAAAATTAAAAAAAAATTATTATTATTATTTGCAACCTAAAGAGCTGGGTGCAAAAAATAGTCCTTAGGCTCTATAGAAGAATTGTCATTTAATTGATAGCATTTTTCTTAGTATATGGGATGTTCATAGTAGGGCGATCTTCTGGGCAACTTGTATGTTAATGTTAACTGGGACACTGTTAATAAAATTGTCCATTCCTTTTCTAACGAGGTCCAGAGCTCCGATTACTATTGGTACTGCCTCAGTCTTCATTCCACACATCCTGTTAATTTCGATCTCCAGGTCCTCGTATTTGGACAATTTCTAGATAATTTCCATTGAGGTGTTTTTCTCAGATGGTAATGCTACACATCCTGAATATCTTTTATGATAATATCAGCATTTTATTTCCCTGCCAGTTTGAATTGGCATGTCCCAGAGGATAGTTACATCGTTATTTTGGGTATCTGTGTCTGGTTGGTGAACATACCATCTCTCAGTGGTTTCGATTTTGTGTTTCTTGCATATCTTTTAGTGAACATATGTTACTAGTTATAGACATCCTGAGATAATGTTGTCAAGAGTTTCATCATATTTTCCGCACATCCTGCATTTTGGGTAAGTTCCATCCTTGATTATGTGACAGTGATAGGATCTGCTTTTAATGCTTTGGTCCTGAGCTGCACTAATTAGGACTTCTTGTCTCAGCTTTCAACACGGTGTTCTTCTGCCACTGATGTGTTTTCTGTTGGTACACATCTGTTTCTTTCGTTCTTTTTAGGTATTTTCCATGCAACAACTTGTCCTCCCAGATTTTTGTAATTTCATTTGGCCAACTTGTTTTCCTTTCTGTTTTACTCATTTATCGTAAATGGTATTCGCTTTGTTTTTTTTTTTGTTTTGTTTTTTTTTTTGTTTTTTTTGGGGGGGGATTTAAGGTATTTTAAGCTGCAGCTTTGTTCCTGGAGTGGATTTGGTGTTATACTATTTATATGAGAGGGTCATTGCTTTTTGTAAGGTATCCTTCCAATCCAGTTGTTGTAGTTTTTTAGAATTAGTTCAAGTTAGATTAGACCTCAGCCTCTTAAAGCTCTTGGTACGTACAGCCTATCAACATCTGATTTCGGGTGGTGCATCCTCATTGGGGTAAGCATTGGCGTCCAATCTTTTAACGTCATTCAACTTCCATTTAATAACGTTGAAGCTGTTACTATGTGTATAATTAATGTGTTGATAGCCTTAATTTTATTAACGCCATAATTTATAGTATAAAATGCACTCTCCTATAATAATATATACAGATTTTTTTTTCATAATTGAATGTTGTATTCCCTTTCCTTCATTAATTTCTAAGAATTTGTATGTCCCATCTTCGTCTAGTTCCTTAATCTTGTTGAAATCAAGGCCTAAAAGTGTAGTTTTCTCCTTTTTCTTCTTCTTCTTCTCATAATTATTATTTCATTTAATTTTTTATTTCCTTCCGGGTGCCATCCAGAGACCAAAGCTCAGAAATGACATCATGACATTTTCTAATGAGCATTGTAAAAAGAATCAAAATAAAACGACCTAAGATGGAACAGATTTTACAAAGAAGAATCCCTTCGGAAGATGTGAAATGCACTTGTAAGAACAATGACTGTTCTTCTTTAAGGCATGTGCTACCAAGGATCCCTTCAATGAGTTTATCGGAAACATTTTTCTAATCAAAGCATAACCGGAACATTGATCTTCATTTCCACTTCAATATCCTTGCACTTTGATTGAGTTTGAAGATCTTCAAATATATATTACAGTCTACAGGATTGGCTATAATAAGAAAGCATATTCTGTTTTTGTAGTCTTTCATCCTTAGGCCAGGGCGATTAGTTTTCCTTGTTCTATGTATTATCATTACTACTACTATTAATACTACTACTACTACTACTACTATTATTATTATTATTATTATTCAGTTGATTTTATCACAATTCATTCAGGCAGTCGTTCTGCGGCTGCAAGTATTACCTGAAACTATAAATTTTATCAAACTTGACGGTTCTCCTCCGACCACCGAAGATAAGCAACATTGAGCCTGATCGTTACCTAAATGGTTGGCTGGTTTTGATGTTCATGTGTTGTAATGGAGAGTTGAGTTCGAATTCCAGCCGGGTTGGTTTTATACACTTACGCGCAAATACCCACAGGAAAAGTATAATTCCTCATCTTCCCCCAAATATGGGTTAAATAGTAAGACTTGTATCAGTAAATCATTGTTATCTCCAAAGAAATCTTACAATGCCAGATTATTTTCTGGCTTTGAATAAGAAGGTTGATAAACCGTAAAAAACACATCACTTAATCAATAATTTATCACATTTTAATTTTGCAGATGTTCCTTGGGTATTCTCCTCGTATATAACGGCAGATACGGTCATTGAATATTCTTACCGAATGCGAAGACCAGAGCCTGAATAGTCAGCGATTGGCCTGAATGCCTTATGGACGAGGTAAAGAAACTGGTAGCATAGAATTTACGGTCGCACCTAGATTGCCCAACAGTAAAATGATGAGATCTTATCGACAATCTAGTAATGCTCTTTAAGTCAAAAAGTCTAAGTACCATAGAAAAGGTCTTCTCAGAAGAATTACCATGAAGGTGCTTATAGAAAAGACACAGACAGGCAGGTAACCTTTCGGCGAGGGGAAAGTGACTGAAGCCGAGCAGCCATATCAGGACCAATAATATTGCTGATTCTTTTTTGGGTTTATCAAGGAGCACCGGATCATTTGTGGCAGCAATATTCTAAGCATGAACGAATGGTAGAATTATTGACGCGTAAGATAGATTCTGGAGAGAAAAATTGTTTCTCATGACACAGTGAACCGACTTTCTTAACAGCTGAACTGGCAATGGATTCAATATAGTCTTTACACTTGATGTCGGCTGAGAACGTTAGCCCGAAAAGTCGCAAGGGGTCACTTTCCTGGAGGTTAGCATCAGCCAAATTTAATTTTTATTACAAAGGAAATAATTCTAAAAATAAGTATCAAAATCAAAACTGATCGAAACACATAAGAATAATGCATTTTCATTAAAAAAATACATTTGCTTCCTAAGATCAGCCTTATTTTTTAACTATAAATATTTTTATTTGTATAAATATAAGTAGATACACATATTTTTCAAAAAGTGAAATTAATTATCGCAACGTTTCGGCCGTTGTACGCCCCGGCCTTCTTCATGTATTTGGAATGTCAAACTGAACCCTTTATTTCGCTCACTGTGATAGACTGTTCTAGTTCCACATGCCATGTCTAATAGATGTCAGTTATCTCTTCTCCAAGTTCTCGACTGCCTTAACCAGGTATTGAACTCACTCTTTGTGTCTTCGATCACTGGATCTAACTAACGTCTTTATCGACTGTGCCATGTATTCTTGAGGATATAATGTTTATTTCAATACTAAAATAATATCAGATTAGAATCAATTATTTGTTGTTGAAAATATTGTCATTATTTCTGTCAACCTTCATTTCTTTATAGAGGTTTAAAATCATCTGGTGACGCAATGGTTTAAACACACGCCATGTTTGCTAAATGGATTTTTTTACAAAGAAAAATACGATTTTGTAATGATGAATTTAACATATATTAATTATTTCATATAGAAACCCTAGTTTAATTTAAGATTGTAGGTTTTCATAATATCCTATCAAAAATGACTAAATTATTAGCAAAATTTTCCTTAATACACGGGAGAAAATAAAAAGGATCTCCGGGCCATTTTACATCAGGACAACCTTCCAAGACTGGACGACACTTCGCAGATACGTCTCCCGAGTAAGATTCCCCACAGGGTTTATATTAAGTTTAAAATAAAAGAATTGAAATCAGGTTTAACATTTATTTTCAATGTTTTATAGGAAACAAAATAAGCTAATGCTGAGTCAAATACAACGGAATTGATTTTAAGGAGAAATAAATAAATTATGTAATGTTAATGAAAATTCATTAAATTAAGTATGCCACGTATGCAAAACAAATAATGTAACGAGGATTTTTTAATCGCTGTTGCATGATGATTCTTTCTCTTCTAATGTCATTCTCAACTTTTTCCGCATTTCGTTTTGTTCTTGAAATTTTTAAAACGAAAGACAATTTTTTTTAACCCTGCGTGCATGATTGCAATCATCATAGCTGAATGCTGGCTTTCTTTCCTTAAAACTGACAACCTTTTCAATAGTTTTTTTTTTTTTTTTTAATTTCAGTCCAGGTTTCATTACAATCATGTTTTTTTTTTTTTTCTTGTTCATTTTGACAGTGTGAACGCTGGAGAATAGTTTCTTTGGAAGATTTTATATCATACAATGTTGACATTCCTATGTTGACCTCAGGCGTTAGTTACAAAAAAAATTCACCAGCGTCTAGTCTGTATAAAATTTCCATGTTTTTCGATAACTCCAAAACTGTTCTATTCCTCTTATTCCTATCATTTTGCTCCAATACAAGCCATTAGGCTGAAATAAGCAATTATCCAAAGTAATTTTTCTGAAAAATAGAAATTTCAAATCAGTTACATATCATCCAAATAGTTCAAATATACACATCAATATCATGTCCGGATATACGGGATTTCGGATATGAGGGCTTCCGGATATGAGTGATGTGTCTGTATTTTAATTGTGTTTGTTCCTTATTTAGTCATTTAGTTTGGTAATGAGCACGTACGCTAACGCCTTTCCATTACATCAGATAAATGTGCCATTCTGTGTTGATCGCTAAGAAAGAATGGTAATAAACATATCAGGGATGCTGCAAAAACGATAGATGAGGAAATAACACTCTAATGATTTAACATCTGATCCAGTGAAATAGAATATATGTAAATTTTAAATATTTCCATTTGTACCACCTTACTTCTTTACATAATGATTAACTTATAATTAATGAGAATAACTTTGCGAAATAATATTAAACGTTTTTATATCTTAAACTAAGATCATTTCGTCTGGTAAATCACTGGTCACTCATTGAAAAAAATAGTAAAGATTTTGTTCGTTGTTATGAAAGAAATGTGATATTTCTGCGCTGTGAAGTCTATATAATTTGTCTTTGATGACGCGTTATTTAATGTCCAAGTCGCGGCCTTAAGTAAAGCAGAAAAAAGAATGAAAATGTCTTCTGATGATAGAAAAAACAAAACAATTTAGCGATTCTTCGGAGTTACTTGGTAATATTCTTGTTGATTTAATGTCTTCTTCCGTTCGTAGCTTATTGATGGATATTAATGCCTATTTTTGGGTATCACTTTCATGTTCAAGTGTCCATAAATTTGATTTGCGAATATCATTCAAATGGGACAATGTCTTATCAAGCCAACGAACCAATCAAAACGAAAGACAAGAAAAAAAAAATACTGCCACAAGGCCAGGTAATCATTATGGTTGTCTAACTTCTGGAGAAGATTTCACAGTCGTATGGTTGCATGTTCATCGTTTTACGGATTTCTGTCACGAATATACAGAGGATGTAGTAATTTATGGGTTAGCCTTCAAGCATCTAGATGATGAAAACCTAACTACTGTACTCTTCTCCGAACTAGATTTAATAGCGTAATGGGTTGACTAATTGGCATGTAACAAATAACTCAAAAACCACATAAGTCCCGTTTCATTACCACCAGGCAGGTCCTTAATATTCTCCTAACTTAATGAACGGTTGCTCTCAAAAGGAGGCTTCTTGATTTGAACGTCTATTTGGGACTCTTCAGTCCAGGCCTCAAATGGTACTCACATACATACGATCCATCACTGAAGATTGAAAAATAGACAATTCTCTCTAAATATCCAGTAACGGCTAACATATCTGGACTGGATCTGCCAATTGCCGTGTCTGCTGTTTTAATAGATTTCAGAAGCCTTTACGCGGCCTTGAGAGTGATGAACTATCTTGCACGCAGCAAGTCCTTGCACAGACGAAACGTTGCAAACCTACCGCTAATCTGTCGCAATTTCCATGCCAAATAATCTGAAGAGTGACATTCTTTAATTCAAGCTTTCAAAGCTAAGATCCACCCTAACAGGTACACTGGGACAAACCTTCATCATTGAATACATATTTCATTAGTAAGCAGGAAGTTCCACTGGAACAGTTTCTTCCCAAGTCTTGCTTTTTGTCAAACAAACTCCCGAACACTTCTTCAATGTGTCATATCCATTCAGGCAAGGGCGATTAAGGTTTTCCACACTTCATTTCCTTTGTAGCTCTTAGTAAAGTTTGACCTCGCCTAGTCCCTGTTCTGGCAACTATTTACACAAGCTAGTTATGTAGGCTACTCGCTGCTTTCCTCTGTTTCTCTAGTCTATAATATTTCCTATGAGGCTTAAAGACTTCTTTCCTCATTATGTATCCTAGAAATTACAACACTTTCTGATATTATTTATTACTATTATTTTGTTTACATTTTCTCAAAAACTTCGTCGTTCCTCACATGTTCAATCCATCGTCTTCTGATCTGTGTTACTTCAAGTCACTTCTTCATCTTTGAGGAGATTGTCCAACATCCAATACAATATAAGCGGAATGATAAACTTTCCTGTTTCTTAATTCATGAACACTACAATCTTAATCTTATCAAGTTTATGATTAACCATATAACTTCATTCAGTAACCCTCCAGTTTGGCCGTTCACTATTTACCCATAGCTGGGGCTATAACAAGTGCTACCACCCGGAGTCAGGGTGAACCTCCGAACAATAAGAGGTGGTTCCACACTTCTCAATACCTCCTGGAGAGCGGCACCTCGAGGCGGTGTAATGGTTAGCAAGCTTGTCTCAGTAGAAGAATTAAGACTGAATAGTGAGTTCGATCCTCACTGGGTTCCCCATACTTTCGGCCTTGGAAAATCCCTACTTCCTGGACAGCGGCCTTGCTTCTTGACCGAGTTTAGCGGCATACTCAGGGCGAGTAGCCTGTACGTGTCAAGGGTCTTAATTGTGAAGGTTAGAACTAGTGGAACTACAATGAAAATTATATGACGTTTATGGAGTGGTGCCATAAGTATGAGTGTTTCGCTTGGCTCAGAATGGAAATTCTCATCTGGAAGAGTGAGAACGTTCCGGCCGACTTGCTATTGTTGCTGATTACCAAAGCAAAATGCTGATTGAAATTAATCTAAGTCACTTGGCAGAGACACTTCAGATATCTCATACAAAATAGATACATTAAATGCTACGATGTTAGAGCGTTCAAGTTTAAAGGATATATTGTGATACTGCCGCTTAAATACATCTTAAAATAACTAGATTTCAAAAGAACACTCGCAGGCGATAACAAACCTCCTTTTTTCAACAACCAGCAGCAGTCAACTAACGTTTGCTGTCTTTCTTTCACTCCCCGACTAAAGACGATAGAAATATAATTTCATCTGAAGCACGAGAGGTGTCACATAGGATATATTTTATTATTCGATCATTGAATTATTAACCATTAGTTTCATATATAGAGTTTATATAGCGTATTCTCCATATATATATATATATATATATATATATATATATATATATATATATATATATGTGTGTGTGTGTGTGTGTGTGTATATATATATATATAATAAAACTGAACATAAAGTCAACACTTAGAGGTGACAGTTTGTTTCATGCTAGATGCAATCGTCAGGCTAATCAGGTGACCTGACAATTGCATCTAGCATGACAAACTGACTGTCGCCATATATATATATATATATATATATATATATATTTATAATATATGTTGATATTATATGTTATATATTTATATATATATATATATATATATACACACACACACACAAAAGTGCAATATAGAGAAAAATATTACATATATATATATATATATATATATATATATATATATATATATATATATATATATATATATATATAATGGGGGTTGTGTACGTGTGTGTGAACGGTTTATTGTAGAAAACAGTTAAGGTATATTTATTATTCCCCTTGTTGAATTTCGCTTGTTACCGAATAAATTAATAATTATTAAGGAAAGTTGCCAAAAAATTATGATCTTTTTTTCGGTTATCTTTGAATATTTTCAAGGAAAGAAATTCGATATAATTGTTGTTGGTCCGGTGTTTGAAATGAATATGTTTGGGTGGTTGAATAGATTATAGCGTGCCGTGACTAAAATGTATTTTCCTTTCAAAGGCATACTAACACCTGCGGGACGGGATTAAACAAATATTATATTATTGATGCTCATTTGCCGCTGTTTGAATTGAATTTTTTAATAGATGTTCTTTGGCGGGCGGGGGGGTGCACTTAGATTGGCACAGTACAGTTTTATTGTCAATCAGAATCTGATGTTAATAAGAATAGTTGCAATGGATTTGTGTTAACTGTTTTTCTATGGCAGTTAGCTAGATTATATGACGGGTCAGTTTTCTCTGTAGACTAGTGATTTGTTTAATGTAGTTTCTTATTTTCTTTTATTATCGAGAGCTAGACATAATATCCCGAACGATAAAATCATTGACAAAATCCGTTACAATGTTTTTATTTTCTTGTCGAGATTTTTTAATAATCATATTAAGATTTTTAATTTTTTTTTTTTTTTTGTCGATTATGAATCTTAGGCAATTTTTATTATCTAGAGGAGTTATATATCTATGAATTATATATTTTATGCTCTTTCGTTTTTATTTTTATACAATTAGAGTGCATTTGGATACGAAAAAATACGTTAATGGTATTTTTATTTCTGTTGTAATCGGATTCATTATGTATGACGTGCCCATAAAATGATTACATGTATTCACTGACGATGTAATTAGAAAAAAACCATTATTACAAAGCGTCTGTTTAATATTGGGAAATTTTTATAGAATTTTGTTCTAGAGGAAGAGATTATTTTAGCACGTTTGATAAGGTTTTTATGGCTAGCATCATTTATCGGTAAATACATTCGTTTTGATAAATATGGAGACCAGAATTAATACTGTTATTTTTTTATGTTGAAGTGATGAACTTTTGATGATTATTATCGACGATGGTTGTTGCGTAAATTGATTATGTTTGAGTATATGTCTCCACTTGCAACTTAAATGTTCTTCCTTCGGAATTTATAATAAGCCAATGGCGTGGCTATAATTTAATGAATAGAGTCATTTCAACATGGCCATAGCGACCTGCTGAATTTCATTTCATGCATTACAATAGAAAAGGAGGATGTGTTAAATAAACGTTAGTGCCATATAGTCATTACAGTCACACAGGCCCGCTTGATTAGATTAAAAAGCCGTTGATCTATTAGGATAGGTGCCTCCAATAATTCGCTAAAAAATCAGTATAGCATAATGATAAAAGGTCTGATACTTAATAAAAAACAAACTTTTCTCGTTAAAATGTTTATATTATTATTAAGAGGAAAGAACAAATATTTTAAAAATATTTAAAAAAAGTTTTCCTTCTTTCTAACACGGTCTAAATTTAGGTCAAAAATCTTTTTTGTTAACTTTGTACTACTTATGGTAATGGTCATTTTAGTGTAGCAGTTTCAGGGGGGCCTTTAATTTGGAAATTGTTGCAAAAATCAAATAATTATCTGATGTTAATGATCTTTCAAGACTTATTCAAAAGTGAATGAATTTATTTTTGAAATTTTTATTTTTAGAAAATCTTGGTAAAAATATTTTTTTTTTTACATCTGTTACCCTCCCCATTAATTAATTTTAAGAAATTTTCTAGAATTTCAAAAAGTTGAAATTGATTTATATTACTTATAAGCAGGACTTCTTGGAGAAAATAAATCATCATTTTTTTTTTCACAACGACTGTCAATTTTTTAAAAATCAGCTCCAAATCGTAAAATAAAAAGCCACAATAAATTATCTAATTGTCAAATTAGATAAGCTATTAAAAGTCCGTTTATATGCAGCAACTTACCTATGTGTTGTGGCTGACCACGTGCCTCCGCTTATGTCTAAATTGCACATATCTTCTGGTGGTCACGAGAAGTATTTCAATACACCATATCTTAAATCAAAAGCAGTGGTCGGTTTGTACACGGAAGATAGAAATAACTTTTCGGCGTTTTCAATTACATAGAGCTCATTTGGAGTGGGGAGAAAAGGATTATTGTTGAGCTGCATATTTAAGATTTCAATTTAGAAGAATTGCAGATGCCATAACAGTACGTATACAAATTTCGAAAGAATGCTATCAGAACATTGTCAAATCCACGCGAGGAAAATTGAGGCGGTTCTAAAGGGTTTCCAATATAGTACTAGTTGACCATACCGAATAAAGTAGCCGGTGTGTGGACATATCGTCAATATATAAGACAATTCGTAAAACAGTATTTTTAAATGTTTCGCTAATTAAATAGCGTCATCAGAAAATATAATCTACACTGGCGAGAGCCGACATTCATATGAACGCTGGATTTTTAATTTTGTCGCATTTTGATTTCTACAATCCTCATGTTCTAGCCTTGAAAGAGTTCAAGATCGCTTACGTAGCCTTGACAGTGATGAATTAGTTTTCTTTTCCATACCTCTTCCTGCAAACGAAACTTTACTAGCCTCTCACTGTTGATTCGCTATTTTCATGGAAGATGTGTGGGCGGAATGCGAGCACTGGTTTCACCCGAATATTAAATCAAATGTCCGACATTCAAGACAAGGGAAGTAATCTCCATTTAATCAGAAGTTTCAAGAAATTTCTTATCTCTGCCCTTTCATACAAAAACAGGCGACATTTTTTTTAGCAAAATGTGTCGTTGGAAAATAACACTCAACACATCATACCATTTATTCCCTGAAGAGATGGTCTTGTTTCTTCTGCTGCAGAACTCGAAAATAAGGAAGCAGCAACTTTCGAAATAGCGATAAGAATTGGACAGAAAATAAAGCAAAAACAAACTGAAAAGCTGATAACATACGACAAGAATTTTCAAGTTAAGGTTCAGCCTTATTTTATTTATATTATTTTTGTATATCAAACGCAATGAGTTATTTAATGCCTACTAAGTTTTTAGGATTAGTCATTTTTTAATATATGCTAGCATTTTTACTATAAAAAAATATTTTTTTTTATACTTTTATAGTGTTTTTGCCCCAGTTTAGGCGTTAACGTTTTGCCCATTGCTGGAACCCTAACAGGTGCTACAACACCACGTCATGGTGTACCTGGGAACAACATCAATTTAGAGGTGGTTCCACGCCCAAAAGCTACCAATCGGAGGCCTTTCTACCAGATGCATTTCTACCAGATGCATTTTATCGTCATACCCAAGACTAGAGAATTCTCAAGAATAAAAGGCATGTAAATCAAAAGTTTTCGTTAAATATTATTTAAAAAATAGCAAATGTAAAGACATAGGCTAATCAGATCTCTTCAACAATCATTCATAAAAGATTCCACGACAGAACTAGAAATCCTCAGTTTCGGATTGAAATTTGAGGCAAGGATAAAAAAAAAATGGGTGACGTCATACACACCAAAAATAAAACAAAAATCACAGACAGCATGGTATGCACACAGGGACATAGATTCGCCACTTTAAAAACATACAAAAACAAGGAGGGGGTATGTTAATGTATTTGAATCACTATCGAAAAACAGGGACTTAATAATCCGCTGTCGAGAGAAAGGAGATGTTGTGATTATAAATGCAAGTGCTTATAATCTTATCTGATTGATGTTATATTGAGATATGGCAAACAAAATTCAGGCATATTTATTTTGTGGTGTTAGATTTAAGGTTAAATTTTGATTAAGCAGATTTCACGTGCATTTGATTTATGAAGCAGCGTTCAGCCGTATAATTTACGTGTCAGTTTATCATAATTCTAATCTGTTTATGCGTGATTCCAATATATATATAGATATATATATATGTGTGTGTGTGTGTGTTTGTGTGTGTGTCTCTGTGTGTGCCTATAGTAGTACTACTAGTAGTAGTAATAATAGTAGTAGACATTATTTATATTTGGAGGTTGTCAGCATGTTGATTTGGGGAAGTTCTTACATCATCATTGGATGTTGGAGCTAGATTCTTTAAGAATGGGTTTTAGAATGGTCGGTGATATAATATACAGTTTTTGAAGTGCTTTTACAGTTAGCGATTTTTTTATCAGGGTTTTAGACATAAGTTTGATTTTTAAAATGCCATGCTATGTTAAATACTTATAGAAAATGTGATGAGAGTCTGAGTTACGACAGTGCGAAAGTGATTGCAGTCGAGATACCAGTTCAGGACAGATAACATTTCAGATCTTTGGATTTTGTCAAGAATTTTTAAATATACACGGTGAACCATTTTTACCTAGCAGCAGACTTAGCAATTGACTCGATATAATTCGTGTCAGTAAAAAAAATGTTCCACCAAGATGGCGCAATGTGTTAATCTGGAGATTAGCTTCAAGCTAAAAAGCTTCTCTAAGACGATTAAAATAGAGCAGTTTAAATTTTGGAGGCGTTTAAATTAACAAACTATTACTTGTCCTCATGGATTTAAGGCAATTTTCGATAATCCTCCAACAAGTCGAGAACTGATGATAGTAATCTGATTATTTAGTTTCGCGAATATTGTTCTGAGGTCATCCGCATTTATATAGAAAGATCAAGAAGAGTGGCCGTTTAAGACAAACCTCATTTCAAGATTTGGTACGAAAGATTGAATCAAAGCAAAAAAAATAAATAAAAATAAAAAACGGCCATAAACACCGTAATCCAGGGCAGAAGAATTGTTAAAACAATTGCGTATATTTCACATACGTTACATGTTGAATTGTTAAAACTTCTAAATTTGCTTATATTTCACATACGTTACATGTTGAATTGTTAAAACTTCTAAATTTGCGTATATTTCACATACGTTACATGTTGAATTGTTAAAACTTCTAAATTTGCGTATATTTCACATACGTTACATGTTGAATTGTTAAAACTTCTAAATTTGCTTACATTTCACATACGTTACATGTTGAATTGTTAAAACTTCTAAATTTGCGTATATTTCACATACGTTACATGTTGAATTGTTAAAAACTTCTAAATTTGCGTATATTTCACATACGTTACATGTTGAATTGTTAAAACTTTTTGCGTATATTTCAATACGTTACATGTTGAATTGTTAAAACTTAAATTTGCGTATATTTCACATACGTTACATGTTGAATTGTTAAAACTTCTAAATTTGCTTATATTTCACATACGTTACATGTTGAATTGTTAAAACTTGCACATTTGCGTATATTTCACATACGTTACATGTTGAATTGTTAAAACTTCTAAATTTGCGTATATTTCACATACGTTACATGTTGTTTGTCGATCGAGTCCAGATATTTCTATGTTAAAATTAATTTAAAAGAAAAATATTTTCTATCGAATGTTATCATTTGAAGATTTATTGTCTCTGATTCAAAAAATCGAACTTTTGAACAAGTGTACCACGCTTTGCTAGCCAATTGAATCGTTCAACGTCTGCGCATGCGTTTTCATCAGGCACTTACTCGCCTCAGTTGAATTACTCCGACATATTGCATGATCTTAATTAAGTAATATAATCATTTACAAAATTTGATATTTTAAATATTTTGCTAAAAATATTACATAAATGTATTCATTTTTAAAATAATTAAGCCTCGAAAAACTAATTTCAAGTGAATTATAAATAAAATCGTTTTCTTTCCCAATATCATATGCTACTGTGAAATGTCCTTAAACACTATCCTTTAAGCTAATTATTGTTGAACTAGAAAACCCGGTGAAAATTTAGCGGTTTTTCTATTTGAATTTTCTGATGAATCTTAATTCTTAAGTTAATGATTGAATAAGGGCATGCTGACAAAATATCCGTAGAATTTCCCTATCGCATCGGTAAATATTTTCGATTTACAGCTTTAACAAAATATTTCAATAACAATCATAAATGTGAATGTTTGTCATATACTTAAAGAAGTAAGGGGGTACAAATGAAACAAAAATTGAAATTGAAAACATTTTCGATTTATCTTAAAACAGACCTTAAACACTTCTATCTGCCTTACTTTCTTTTTATCAGTGAAACCAAGTAACATCTCTTGTATGTCATTTCTGTCTTTCCACTCATTCCAAAATGGAACAGTCCTTTATTAATAGGGTGTTGGCAGGAGAGTTAAACACTTCTTTATTTCTTTTTTCTTTGTTTCTTTTTCTGACTGCACACAAGTATTGTCTCTCATATGTCTTTTTCGTCTTTCCACTCGATCCAATGTGGAATAGTCCTTTATTAATGCGGTATTGGCAGGAGAGTTAAACACTTCTTTCTTTTTCTTTTTCTTTTTCTTTCTTTCTTTCTTTTCCTCACTGCACAAAAGTATCGTCTCAGGTATGTCTTTTCCATCTTTCTACTCGATGAAAATATCCCTAACCTTCATATTTTGTCACCCAAATTCAAAACAGTTTTTTTTATTTATTTCGGAACCAAAGAATGATTTGAATATTCGGATTTAGTATACGCCCGAGTGAGGCTGAAACTAGTAATTTGAGAAATAATACTTAATCTCAGTGAACAGTAAAATGAAAAGAATACTGAACATGTAATTCTCGCCGCAACAAGATTTTGCAACAAAAAAGCCATAAATCCTAGACTGGCATATATGCTATTTGCACAGACAGATTCATTCCGGTTGAAACATAATCGGAGTGAAGAGACG
Organism: Acanthosepion pharaonis; assembly: GCA_903632075.3. Lineage (NCBI taxonomy): Eukaryota > Metazoa > Mollusca > Cephalopoda > Sepiida > Sepiidae > Acanthosepion > Acanthosepion pharaonis. Next base: position 3,853,838 of record CAHIKZ030002323.1, on the reverse strand, counting down.
AAAAATTGAAAGAAATATATGAACGGCGTCTTTGGATATTAACATTATTTATGTATTAACGACAAGAGGAAAACTGACCAGAAAAAAATCTCTCGGCGTCTGTCTGTGTGTTATGTTCATTCAATATTTTAAGGCGAAAAAGAAAAACAAGTATGATTAATATTTGATTTAGAAGACGTTTATATATGAAAGGAAATCTTTTCCTTTTCAACTTCTCTCTCTCTCTCTTTTTCTGTCTCTCTCCCTTCTCTCACACACACCCATGTAAACTTATTTTATATTTTCTCAGTATGAACAAAGAACTCCAAAGAAAAATGTATATATACATATATAGAGAAAAAATAAAATTTGGAAAAAACACCTAATATTTATATGTAATATTTATAGTAGAATTATTTTTTTTACAGAGAAATATTAAAATTGAAATTGTGTTACATGTGGGTTTTCAGAAAAAAAAAATATTTTACTCACCGGTTCTGCTTTCAGCTTTTCAAAAAGTTTGTAAATGTTTATATTCCCACGTGTTGACGCTTGTGTCTTGAACAAATGAAAATAAATCAAGGGGCGTAACTTGTTTTATACGTCGCTTATGATAAGGAAAATATGATAGAATCCATTTTCAGAGACATGACTCTGATTTATGAAATGGATTAAGTATTGGTGCTGATAAAAAAAGTTTCTTTATTAATACGCTTTTTCTCGATGTTTAGTAGTCGCATTGGTAGAATAAGAAGATATTAAAATGTAGCAGATTCCGCATTGCTCTATATGTTGGCTAAGTGGAACTTTTTCTGGTGTGGAGATCCCTAATTTGTTGGCGATGAAATGTCATCCTTTGTCGGAGTGACTTGTCGGTTAATAAACAACAACAACCATTTGAAGAACAACGCCGACACCACGATAGTCCAATATTTAAGTCATATTATAGACAAAATATTAAAAGATTAAAAATCGAAAAAGATTATGAACCCTCAAAAAGCAAAAATGCGGCCCTTAATGAATTCTATAATTTCATCTCGATCTTACTATTTGATAAACTTGAAATACGCCACACTCCAAATTCACCAGACAGCAATCAAACCAACTGAACGATCTAAAATGGAACAAAATATTGTTAGAAAAGAAGTTGATAAAGAAGGCAGGGTTGTTATTATGTAAGCAAAACAATAGACAAACATCATACAAAAATATGCTACAGGATGATACCTACTATGAAGATGCCAGACCTCATCAAGTGATGAAGAACTCACCATTTTAATACATCTATACCGAGTCTGTCTAATTTATAAGGAATGTAACTCTCTTACCGACTTAAATATGTCATTTACACGAAGTTAATGTTCGATACATGGCGATCTTACCACTGCTACTTCTCTCGGTCTTTGATTTAAATACAGCCATACTAGAAAGCCATTGCCAGCAAAAAAAAATGATTATTCATTGCTTAATTTCGGCTACGAAGCCACGTGAAAAAATACATGGTGCCTGTCTTACTTGTATATATCTCTTTGAATTTCATTTTTTTAATCCTTTATTTAACTATCCATTTTTTTACTCGGTACTAGTGTTATTTTAATTATTTTTTTAAGAAAATTGGCATGAATTTATTCCACCTACCTTTTGAAAACTTTGTCTGAATATTAATTCTTAATTTTTTTTTTCTTTTACCTTATGAAAGAATTGGACATCTTCAGCGAGAAGTTTATGTTGGCACTTAAACTAAGTTGAAACTTTATATTTCAGTTTCAACGCACTGCACGTTGTTGATCGACTTCTTTTTTTTGTTCCTTGTTTGTTTACATTATTCGGACTATTATCCTCATCTTTATTCGCCATATTTATAGCAACGTTTCGGCCGTTGTACGCTCCGCCTTTCTTCGGGTGGTTGGAATGTCGAACTGAACCCTTTATTTCGCTCACTGGGGTAGACTGTTCTAGTTCCACGTGCCATGTCTAATGGATGTCAGTTATCAGTTATCTCTTGTTAATTTCTTCACTGCCTTAACCGGGCATTGAACTCACACTCAAGGACACATGGCACAGGTTTCCCCAGTAACCCTGACGGTAACCCTTTTAGTCGATCTCAGTTTTACCTCCATCCCTGACTATTGTCGCGCTACTCATCTCTTCCCTCTTGGCATCTCCAATCACGCCGTAATGTGTATTAATATCTTCTACTCCCACTCCAGAAAGAACTTCCTACGAGCAGAAAATATTTCTGTTATCAATGCTCAGACTGGGACACGTTCTGTGATTTCCTTAGAGACGTCACTTAGAATGTGATTTTTAATAACCCCGTTCAAAAATGTGCATCTGAGGTCTCCTCCTGGGTAAAAGACGGCATCGAGGCTTTCATCCCAGCAAGTAAATACAAGTTAGGCTTAGTTCTCACCTGCTTCCTCAGCTGCTATTGACTATAGCTAAGGTGCATAATATCAGGCCCAATTTTCGAGAGACACCGCATAAGCAATTTCTTAGATATCCTATTGAAATCTCTCATCGAACACGTACGGAGTTCAATACGAGATGATCTAGATTTTCTCATCCATCTACCAAACGCGGTAAATCATAATACTTACAATGATTGTTGTGTACCTATATAGTAATATCACACACGACTACAGAATAGAGGTCATTAAATATTGGTTAGAAACGTTTCCTCATAAGCTACAAAACCGTATCAATTGAAATAGAAAGCCTTGAGTTCATCTTAAAAAAACAACTATTTCAAGTTCAATGAAATAGCCTACCGACAAAAATCAGGAACAGCCATGGGGACAAAGCTTGCACCAACATACGCCAATTAGTCATGGGATGCCATGAACTAAAAATCTATGAACGACGGAAAATTATGGGAATGACTTCAGCTACTAAATAAAAGAAAACTTGAAAAGATATGTAATTGACTGTTTCATTCTGTGGAATGAAAATCTTGATAAACTAAGGACATTCCAAACACCCATTAATAATAGAAATCCTAGCATTGAATTTACTATGGATTACAGCAAGAAAAACTTTTTAGACATATTAATAACAAAGAGAAACACTAAACTAAAAATCGACATATATTTTAAAACTACTGACTCTCAACAGCATCTCCTTTTTACATCTTCCGATCTGAAACACACCCGTGCCAATATCACAATCAACCGAGCGAAGAAAATCTGTATAAGAGTCTCAGACACAACAAGAGGCCACAGATTAGAAGAGATGGAAAAATACTCATCAAGAGAAAATACTCTTAATGATTAATCAACAATAGCTTTGAAAAACAAAAGTAATTAATATTTAAACGCTACGTGATACACACACACACACACACACACACACACATATATATATATATATATATAGATGGATATATATATATACAAGGTGTCCATAAATTTCGTGTGCACTTTAAAATATTAATAGCTTTTTTTGTATTTGGGATAGAAATAATTTGTAAAAGGGAATAGAAAGAAATAAATCTATATTTTTTAAGGTTTTATTGAAATTTTATTCAAGTTTCCACATGTCCCCCATCATTAGCAATACAAAGGGTAATACGATTTTGCAGTTCACAGAAAACATTTGCCAACTGATTTACAGTAATGCCTGAAATCACATTAGTTATTTTAGCTTTCAAATCTTCTAATTAACTAGGTTTGGTTGCATACACAATTGTTTTCACATGTCCCCATAAAAAATCTAATGGAGTCAAATCTGACGAACGTCGCGGCCAATAAAATGGTCCACCCCTTCCGATCCATCTGTTAGAAAATTCCTGATTTAGAAAGTAAAGCAAAGCAAAGTGACAAGGATCTCCATCTTGTTGAAACACTATTATAATATTTTTACAGATGATTTCAATCGCAAATACAAATAAAGTTATAAATTGTTTAAAGTGCACACGAACTTTATGGACACCCTGTATAATTTTAGCCATTTGTGTGCTTTCGTAACAGATGACGACAAACTTGACATAGAAACCTGAAGCCGGGTTGGAATAGCGAATTTCGTTAGGATAAGAGAAAGGTGTTTTGTACTGTTATGTAATATCTACCCTTCTATATGGCAGTAAATGCTTGACATTTTTTCTTCCAGATGGAGACGTCGTGCTGAGGCGTCACAGAAACGGTTCTACAGAAAGACAGAATACAATTGACAGAACATTTTCAGCTTTCTTATCATTTCATTAATTTCTAAAAAACATCTTTCTTTTGAGAATGTGGTTCATCTGAACACTGAAACACAGAAGTAATGACAATGTAGACTTATGCTTGCAACTTTGTGTTTGTGTCTATGATGTAGCCGAAGTCATCAGCCATAAGGTCACGTATATTCTATCAAGGCGGAAACATTAGGATTTGAAGTTCCCACCCAGATATATTCTCATTCGACCAATGCGACTATAAAGTCACCGAACAAAGGCGGATTTATAAAGAAATAATTTTGTATAGACAACTTAAAACCAATACTCAGTTTATTGCATGTCTCTCAGAAAAACTGTGTCGTTTTTTTCTTACCATAAGCGACATATAAAACCAGTTACGCCTCTTGATTTTTTTTCATTTGTTCAAGACACAAGTATCAACAGGTCGGAATAGAAATCTTTGAAAAACTAAAGATAAAACCGGTTAAAGTAAAATATTTTTTCTAAGAAGCCACTTGTAACTAACACCATTTAAATTTTAATTTTTATCTATAAAATTACATGTATTATAAATATTACATACAAATAAATATAAATATTTGTTTCGTTTCCAAATCTGATTTAATCTACACAACAAGTTTTTGTACAGATATTTTTAACACTCACTTATTTTACACTCTCTCACACACACGGACACACACACACACACACACATATATATATATATATATATATATATATATATATATATATATATATAAAGAGCGAGAGAAATACATATGAAAATTTTTATTTACAAACGAGTTTGGTCCTATCATGCTCAAATATTAATACCTTTCCGTGACTTAAACATTCAAGTGGACTCTTATGGAGTATCTTGTCCTTCGAATCGCCTGATAAAACAAGACATATATATATATATATATATATATATATATATATATATATATATATATATATATATATATTGTTTTTGCAATGTTAGAGCAAACTTTCTCTCAAGTTGCATTTTTTTGTGATATTAACTACCATTTTTCACAGGCGCGCCGATATCCGCCTCACTGAGCCTTTCACGTGGATGGGCACTCGGTGGCCAGGAAATCTTTCCTCGAATCAACATTGTAATCGGCTTCTGTGTCTGAAGGGCACTGCGTGCAAAGTCGATTTTATCATGATTCTGCCATGTATACCGCACACACACACACACATACAGATATGTGTGTGTATGTATTGTCTCGAAAAATCCATTGATACGCTTTAGAAAGAAATGAGTGCTTTCATTCTCCACGAAAATAGTATAGTAGACTGGACAATCTTGCCTTGACAGGGATACCAGTCTAAGTGAAGGCAAGGGAATCATAACCCCCGCTTCCAACGCCTCATTTTCTACCATTTAACTTTCTGTTTTGTTGGGAAGAAAATAAATTTTGCAGTGAACTGTGAAAATGGCTGTTAGTATACATAAAGTAAAGTATACATAAAGTACAGATTACAAAGACGTAGTCAGTATATGACCTTCGAATCAGGCATTTAATCATTTTACTCCAATCAAGGCGATAGTGCCACTAAGACGCAAGGATGTATAAAAATAAGAAGTGCTTTGTGTCAAGAAATGACAATAAAACAATAGGCGTCAGGAAGATAACCATTGACGCTGACATTTTTTAAAGATCATAAATGGCAGGAAAATAAGAAAGTGGGAAAGTGTTGCGATGTGCGAGAAAAAACTAAATAATAAGAACTTACTTTTACATATAGCTAGATCAGAATTTAAACGATAAGAGCCAGTTGCCAATCATTTAGAACGCTTAAATTCATGTGGTCGAGGTACTAAGGTACGTGATTGTCATCTTTTTTTCGGTACACTAAAAGTGTGAAAAGCTTATTAAAGATCAAACATGGAGTAAGAAGCAAGTGCTTTCTGGCACATAATTCAGTATTGTATTTCTGGATTTAAAATCGGTGTATCGAATCTGTGTAAAGTCCAGAATATCGAATATTAAACGTTGTACTATTTTCCTCTACTCTGGTACATTTATTCTATGTATATTGCAGTAAAATTCACTACGGCTAAATTTTCTGTTTCTTTTATATTGTCATTATACCCGTCCGCTTAAATTCCGCCGTCAACGATCTTTGATCAATATGAAGTTAATTCCGATTAATAGAATTTTGATTTTAATGAAATCAATAGGACAATCATCTTAATGAGCCACATAACTAATATTATTCGGATTCTGTTGAATAGACCTCATTGGGAATTAAACCGGTGATATTCAGAATAGTGTAGCTTTATTGACAAGATCGGGACAAGACAAATTACATTTATGATCAGAATGCATTGAAAGTGAACAATACTAATGCAGAAAGGCCTCTACCTATGTTTCATAGATTATGCAACAGAATACAATTTACCGGACAACTATCTTAATCCTGGGTATGACGATAAACTGCATCCGGCAGCAAAAGCCTCTGATGGAGAAATTGGAGTTTTGGGCTGTGGAACTACATTTTTTGTTCTCTGGTCAACCCTGACCCGGGGTGGTAGCATCTGTTCCAGCTATGGTCAAATAGTAAATCCCAAGACAAAAAATTCAAAACCTTTTTTCATAGTAAGAATAGTAGCAATACATTTTTATTAAAAAATACGAACAATACATATTTGTAGTGATATTACCGACAATATAATTTTTTTATAAAAAATTTAGAAATAGATTATTACCAATAATACATTTTATAGCAAAATGATCAGCAAAAGATTTTATAGCAAAACGAACAGCAATATCTTGTATGATAGAATAACCAACAATACATTTTTATAATAAAATCAGAAGCAATACATTTTATAGCAAAATGACAATAAATGCAAAAAATATAAAAATACATTTTTATATTAAAATTACCAGCAATGTATTTTTTTAAAATTACCAATAATATAGTGTTTGTAAACAAGAATGAACCGATTTCATTAGACAATATTTTGATAAGGAAATACAATAGAAATCTTCAGTCAAGTTACAAGTATTCTACTCACAATTAACTTTTACTTTCCGTCTTACAAATGTTCAATGTGGACACCACTTGCAGCACGGGTAACATCAATGCGATAAGAGAATTCTTTCCAGACGCGTATCAGTATATCACGATTCACTGAACTGATCGCTGTTATTATTCGATGTTTAAGGTCATCAAGGTTAGCGGGTAACGGTGGAACATAAACGCGACCTTTTAAGTATATCCCAACAAGAAAAAATCACACACGGTGAGGTCTATGGATCTTGTAGTCCAAGGTCAAAGAGCAAGGCTTTGGTGAGTGCTTTAACGAGGCGTAGTCTGTAAGGTTTTAAATGTAGACATCTTCTTAGCATACGCCAGATAGTGGATTGAGAGATCGTAAGCTCATGGGTAGCTCGATTTGTGGACTTCTGTGGATTCCCTTGAAACGCAGCGCGTATTCTCGCCACTTGTTTCAACGAAACTCACGGCCGTTCTGCACTTTTTCCTTTACAAAGATACCCACTCTCTTGAAACTGTTTAAACCACCGTCGAATGTTTTTAGTAGAGGGCAGATTAATGTGGAATTGCCTTGGAAAATCACGCTGCACCGTGAAAACCGTATTTGTTTTCACGAATTCGCAGAACGCCTTTTTCTGAGTACTGGTCATTCCGGGGCTAAACAAACAACTAAACGTTGCCGGAGATGCCGACATGACTACTTTGCTCCTGTAGCAACCATTCAAAACTTACAAAGTTCCTCTTTCAAAAGGTCACTGACTCATTCCATGACAATGTTTGAGAATTTAAGCAATCCTTCATGAAATCTGTTCATTCTATTTGAATAACCCTGCATATTTTATCATCTACAAACTATATACAGGGTGGGGCAGAGCAACTTGCTTATTTAAATTTGGCGCCCTAAAGCGATGGTTGCTCCAAGGATGATAGGGATGGACATATTTGAGAGGGTGGGGCTTAAAGTTTGGTTCTTAACGTGCGTTATTTATTTTTTGTTTATTTTTCAGGAACCCCAGTGAGCATCATGGAGTGGGCGAAGTTGGAACGCGCTTTCGCTGTTGAGACATTTTTTTCAAGCGGTCGCTCAATCGTCGCAACGCAACGTGCATTCCGTAGACATTTCAATATTGCCCCCCGTGGTCGTGTTCCTGGCCGGCAGTCGATTGTTTCATGGGTAAACAACTTCAGGGAAACAGGTGATGTAAAGAAAAAGAAACCTGGCCTCACACGAACAGCAAGGTCACCCCAAAACATTGACTCAGTGTATAGAGAAGAATGGACGCCATCTTACTGATATGATCTTTAAAACTGGTACAAAATAAAATTTAAATGTTGAACTAGTTACAGTTCAAAGAATTACATGTATACCTGCATTACTTGTGTTTTAATTGATATTCCAAATAAGCAAGTTGCTCTGCCCCACCCTATACCTAAAAAACAAACATACATTTGCCCTGAAATTATAAAATGATATACAAAATATATGTAGTGGAAGGGATAAATTTGCATAAAAAATATTTAGATTTCGACATTAAATAACCTATAGAGGTGTTGATATGCTGCAAAAAACAACCAAGAATCAATTATCTATTTAAAAGGCTAAGTAAACTTGATTTATTTTTATAAAATATATTAGAATAACCCGTAATATTTATTTGAAAATCGCTTGCATCTATATTGAAAATGAACTGAGTAAATGCACTAAAGCTGAAAGATGTGTAAGACAGGGATATGTCTTTTCATTGGATTGATTCGGCTTTTATAGCGTAGATATCTCAAAAGACTGGATAGAAATAGAATTTATTATTGGTAGATATAATTACACTAACATAAGATACTCAGATAAAACTGTGTTGATGGCAGACTTAGAAAGAAACAGTAAAGAATCCTGGACATGATATTAAAGGAAAGCGAGACAAAAGGACTATTAATCGTAAGTAGAGAGAATGTATGGGAGTGAGTAAGAGAGACAACTCAAGTAGGTAGTTAACAATTGAAAATATTGGAATAAAGCCATATACAGGGTGTCCATAAAGTTCATGTGAACTTTAAAAAAATTATAACTTTATTGGTATTTGCGATAGAAATGAGCTGTAAAAATGTTATTAAGTTTGATCTAGCTAGTTTTAAGTATAGCTAAAATAACTAATGTGATTTCAGGCATTACCGTAAATCAGTTGGCAAATGTTTTTCGTGAACTGCAAAATCGTATTACCCTTTGTATTGCTAATGATGGAGGACATATGGAAACTTAAATAAAATTTCAATAAAACTTCAAAAATATACATGTACTTCTTTCTTAGCCTTTTTACAAATTATTTCTATCGCAAATACAAATAAAGTTATAGATTTTTTAAAGAGCACACGAACTTTATGGACACCCTGTATAATTTTAGCCATTTGTGTGCTTTCGTAACAGATGACGACAAACTTGACATAGAAATCTGAAGCCGGGTTGGAATAGAGAATGTTTCCTTCTAGAGGCTAAGCAAAATATTAAAAGGAAAATTTCGTTAGGATAAGAGAAAGATGTTCTGTACTGTTATGTAATATCTACCCTTCTATATGGCAGTAAATGCTTGACATTTTTTCTTCCAGATGGAGACGTCGTGCTGAGGCGTCACAGGTTCTACAGAAAGACAGAATACAACAGACAGAACATTTTCAGCTTTCTTATCATTTCATTAATTTCTAGAAAACATCTTTCTTTTGGGAATGTGGTTAATCTGAACACTGAAACACAGAAGTAATGACAATGTAGACTTATGCTTGCAGCTTTGTGTTTGTGTCTATGATGTAGCCGAAGTTATCAGCCATAAGGTCACGTATATTCTATCAAGGCGGAAACATTAGGATTTGAACTTCCAACCCAGATATATCTGTAAGGCTAATGACACTTATAATTATAAGAAAATGCAGAAAGTGTCAGATACTACCTGAGACGATGGAATGAGCCGAGCATTTGGCAACAGGATGAATATGTCCCAATTATAGTTTCGGGTGAAAAACAGATGTTCAATGATTGCAGTTATAATAATACTGGAAGCATCTATTGAGCCTTGGGGGTCTGAACAATGGTGATACTAACTTCGTTTCTGTTGTATTTCAAGCTATTAGGTTGGTGCAAAAATAATGACGTAATAATGTCGTTTTTGACGTTTACGTCAAAAACGACATTATTACGTCATTATTTTTGCACCAACCTAATACAAGCCAGTTCATATTGAGTTGCTAGAGCAAAAGACAGAGTTCAGATTAGCTATAGGACTCTCATCATCTTGCTTTTGGAAGTGTGTCTGCAAAGAGTGACATCATCTGCATAGATTTCTACTAATGACCTGTGAATGTTCCTGGAAGTTCCTTAAGGGAAATAATATAAATACGCTAGAAATTGGTAGAAGTGAGTAATATGATTTAAATACAATTTCCATCTACATTTTCTTTTATAGATGAACACTTTCTTTTTGTTGTTTCTTGTTGGGACATTTTGCTAAGTTTACACATTTCGGAGACAAAACAGAAGATATATATCTTACAATAAATTTACAAATCTACCATACGTCCTTGAATTTTAATACTGTTGCCATATACGGTCTGGTTCCCCGCTGTTCATCTCAAGGTCTTCGAAAAAATCCAAAAAATGATATGCAATGTTATAGGTCCAGATCAGGCAACTCGTCTACAGTCACTTTCTCAGATTGTGCTGTGGCTTCACTCTGTCTTTTCTACAAATATTTTCATGGCCACTACTGTAACGAGCTACTTTCATTGCATGAATTTAAGCGTGCTACTGGGTTGGCATATCGGTCCCACCCTCTCACTGTCAAAGCAGTTAAAGGTAACCACCTCTTCTACTCCAACACCTTCTTCTCCCGCATTTCCCGACAGTGGAACTCGCTTCCTTTTACTTGCTTCCCTGATAACTATAATATTCAAATATTCAAATGTAATGTCAGTCGACATCTTCGGATGCCATGACCCTGATCCCCGTCCTCCTCTATATCCTTTCCTCAAGCACCCCTCTTTACTCTTTACTCCAGACATACTTGGGGTGAAATAGTTAAAAAAATATCTTTATATATAATAATTAAACATTTGTTTTTGCCGAAGCCGTGTCGTTTTGAGGTTTAACTGGAAATCTACTAATATACACTGCGTTTTCTCATGAGTTTTGGGAAACAAACTTTGTTAGTTGCCATTCCGTAGCCCCTCTCTACATGATATTATTTCTCATGTGGAATTTCTTTGGTCCCCAGGAAATTCTCTCGAAAATACTTTATGTTATTATTTTCTTTTTTCTTTTTGTTTTCGAAGAAAAATCGATTTATCTTTTAACTTCAAATTCTATTAAACATTTCTCTCCTAAAGATTAGGTTCATGTCTTCTGCTTCGGAAATTCTTAAGATATTTTATTTAATTAACCAGTTCAATTAATGTCTTTTTAAAAATTGAAAATTGTCTCTTACTTCATATAATTCTCTTTACTTATAAAATATTCGAACATAAAACTATATATATATATATATATATATATATATATATATATATATATATATATATATATATATATATATATATATATTTTGCTTTTCAATAGCACTTTAAAGCTCATTCTTTTCTGACGTTCTGTTTTCTTTTTTGTCCTTTATTACCTTGAGTTCAATTTGTACAAATGTCATCGTGAGAAGGATATGAATCCATTTCTCCCAACAAGCTAACGTTTAAATAGCAAAGTAAACTGGTCTCTGTAGCCTTGGATAGCAGCCATTCTGGAAAAAAAACAAACTCTTTCTGAAAAGTAACTGCAGATGACGGTGGAAATACTGCACTTTCTTTCCCAAGAACACATGGCAATTCATAGAGAATATAAAATATGGATTATGAGAAAAGGCATTATTCGTTACATCATGATGGATTATGCTATTTAAAGATTATCATGTTTACTTTCTTTGTGCTATTGTTCTATTATCCATTTGCTCGAACATGTCAGATTATCTTCCGCCTTTAAGTCCCGCTGAGAATTTTATTTTTTTTCCATTCCTTTCTTCCTCATTATGTGTCTTAAAATATAAATGATCTCTTTCTGATGATGAGCCATAATTTCATTGTAATTCTTAGTCCTCACATGCTCTAACCCATTGTGTCATCCACATTCGTCGACTGAACAATTCATTGACTTTTCGTAACTTTTCTAACCGTTAGATTTTGTATCTTACTTTGGCAATTCTTACATTGCGAATTTCTCTCTCACTTCGGGTTAATCTCTCTATTGACGAAAGTCTCGCCATAAAAATTGCATAATTTATGTTGCATTAACATTTTATTAGTTTTCTCAAAATTCGACTATAATCGTCCTCCATTTAGTGCCATATGAGTGTATTATAAATGGATGAATATATGTTTTATTCCTATATAATGGGATATATATATATATATATATATATATATATATATATATATATATATATATATATATATATATATATATATATATATATAGATAGGAAAAGATAATAATAAGACATTTTTAAAAGCAAAAGCCAAAATAAAACTAACGGTTTCGTCCCAGGACTTATCAAGTTATTTATTCTGGGAATTTAAAAGCGTGTAAATTAATTTTAATTAACGAATGTAATTAAATGGGGAGAGAGAAAAAAAAATTATGAATTTCAAGGGACGAGAGTCCAATAATATTCAGACCCAGCAAGCCTTCTCTGTGTTTACAAAAGGAAGGCTGACGACATCTGATATACAAGGACTCTAGAACCTTGAGGTGAAATGTGGAGTGGGACCTCTATAAAATAATAAATCGGTCACCACTAAAATTTCCACACATTCCCTTCTATTTATCAAATGTTCAGCAATGGCAGAACCTGAACTGTTAGTCAATGGGCTATTCCTAGAAGACTATTTTTGTCCCAGACAACGAAAGATTAATTTAATTAAGTCCTTAATTCACAGGGCACTTAAGTTATGTTCTGAGGGTTTTCTCTGTGGGGAAATTGACTTTGTTAGAATGACACTATCAAAAAACGGATATCCGTTGGATGTTTTAGACTCCGTTATTCAAGACATCATCAGTAAATTCCATAGGGTGAAGCCGCAATTGGCTGATAAATGTCCCGTTTATTTGCGTCTTCCCTATATTGGTACAGAGGGTGAGAGTTTATCGAAACGTATTTTACGTTTAATTAATAGTTGTTATTTTTCGGCAAATGTTAGGGTAATATTTGGTACCCGTCCTGTTTTCTCTTCCATTCGTAAGGATGTCCTACCTCCCCATCATGTTAATTCAGTGATTTACCAAGACAAGTGTAGTTGTGGACATGACTACATAGGTAGAACGTCCCAGCGTTTGGATTCGAGAATTAAACAGCATTTACCCTCCAGGATTTTGAATCCGTTCTCTAGGAATAGCCAATTGACTATATATTAAGCGACGCGATGCAAAAAAAAAAACCCGACCTTACAAAAACTATTCGCATTATATATAAAGTGATTCGTATAATATTAAAACATCTAATTCAATATGCATTCTATAAAAGATACTCACAGAGAAAGATTTTCAAAGACTTGCAGATATGGATGGTGAACAGTTGGACACAACATGAAATCAATTCTGATTTTCATATAATGGATCTCCCGGAGATTTGTTAAAAAATTTGAATGTCCTGTCACATCTTCCAGGGATGTATTGACAGAGTTTAAGAAGACGTGGTGTCGTTTTAAAATCATATAATGCATGCATGTCTAATATAGTCATAATGGTAAAGTTCAAATAAATATTGGAAGAATGTTTCAGTATCCAATGCAATATAGACCATTCTATATTAGTACCACTTAAGCATTCATTCGTCTCTAACTTTGTGTTTTTGTTTTTGTTTTGTTTTTTTTTGTCTTTTACTAACTTGTATCCTTCACATTCGTCGACTGGACAACATCACTGTCCTCTTCATCTGTAAGAAAACTTTTCTCGTCTGCGGAGAAAGTTTATATAATTTCCTTCGGTAATTCTCATAAGATATTTTATTTAATTAACAAGTGAAAATGTTTACTTTCAATTAGTGTTTAAAAAATTGAGAAGAGGTAGCGAAGCCTTTTGTCGCTACAATTAATCTCCCGACTTCCGAATGTCTGGCCATAAATCTAAAAATTTAGTCTACCATTTACCTTTTGATAGCTTCGCAGACTTCCAATACTTCTGCTATGTGCCACGTTCCTTCAGGATACAGGTGATCCTGGCTCTCCACAACTTACTTTTTCTTGTGGCTCTCAGCAGTTTTTCTCTTTGTTAGGGCTTCTACTGTCGTTCCGCCACACAATTTCACAAACTCGCCACCTTCTCATATCTCTCTTGCAATTAATATGCCAAGTATAATATAGTTTCCATATCCTCCAAGGTCTGAACTACAATCAGGATTATTTTTAATTAGGCTCATATTGGAAAATAGCATTTATATTAGACAATGAAACATCACCCAACAGTTTTCCATAGTTTGAACATTACACATATTTTTTTTTCTTATTGAATATGACTTAGGAGAGTGGAAGAACTTTGTGATAACTATAATGGGTCGTCTCGAATATACTTTGTACTCTATGGCATACAATGAAGGTAGGTGCATAGATGACATGACAGATAACCTTCTAGCCGCCGAGTGGAAACCTATCTTCGTTGACATCTTGCATTACGAATACTCCAGTCCGTTGTCAAGAACACGTTAGTGACATGCTCTCACTGGCTACAGTCTACAGCTCGCATAGGAACATCGATTCCTCAATCCAAGCCGCTATCCTTGGGAAAAGGCATGAATTCTGTTCTTCTCCCTCCAGACTGGATTTTATAGCTTTGGATGGCAACTGGTCTAAGAGAAGGACAAATCTGAAATGGTTTGGGGACCTTTTGGCGCGTAGTGCATCATGTCTCTGGCATTGGGCCCTTCGAAAAATGTGGATGGTTCTGCACAAAACCTTCACCACTATAATAAAATCACATGTGGTGGTGTCGGCCTGTTGGTTCCTCGGATCTGAGACTGACTCTCATATGTCGAATACGATATATATATATATATATATATATATATATATATATATATATATATATATATATATATATATATATTATATTTTATATTTTATAAAAAAAAAAAAATTACACAAATTATTAAATAGCAATGTTGGTGTGATAAATTGCGAAATCACTTCGCTAAGAGGACTTAATGTGACATTAACTTACTATCAATTCCTTGAATAATAAGATCCTTATATTCGATTTGTGTTCATTTACAGGCCAAGTGCTTTCGGCAATTTCAAATTGTCATCTTCAGCGCGCAATTTTCTCATACATATGCAAATACTATGACTGAATATGGGAACAGCGAAAGATTTTTTTTAAATTATACTATTTATTGACAGATGAATATATTTTTTGGATCGTGTGATGCCGCGACGCTAGATTTCTTGTTCAAATCGATCAATGAGAATTTTGTTTGAATTTTGAAAAGTTATAAGTACACGAAATTTTCTTGTTATATTTATTTATCTGTTAAATTTAATAAGAGTACCAGATTCGGGGAGAAAGTACGGCACGTAAAGTATCTGGGAATGGGAGGCTCGAACGTGTACGAAAGTCTCTCTATTTTTTAACGTCTAGCGTTTTCGTGATTTTTTGTATGACAAGTTAAATAAAACAATCCATTCATCAGGTACGACTTCCACGGGATTCAAATAATCCCCATTAAATTTTAGGCTCAAACATCATATACATAAGGTAGGTTTTGCCATTCTTGTTTAATCTTCGCATTCTGGACCACTGTGAGCAGACATTTTTAATATAATCTTTTTGTAAAACATGCTTCGATAATCGAACTTTACTGTTAAATCCTGTTATCTTCTTGCAACTATGTGGGGCTGTCAAAGTTATCTACTGATCGGGTTGGAATGCAGAATGAGAAGAGTGACTCTTTTAGTCAGTCTTTGTCTCTATTTTGGTGACACTAAGTTCGTCGTTCGTGAGAAGTTAATTCCTCGGATAGATTCGATTTTGAAGTACTACGAACGCCGTAAATTACTAGTAAACATCAACATTCACTGTTCTTAAATAGCCTAGTCAAATCAAAACGTTCAGATGTATGTCATGCATGGCTCAAAACCCGTTCATATATATTTAAACTTTTCGTTTTCTCGAAACACTTCCTAAAATTAATGATATAAAAAAGCCTTAAGCAAGTGAACTTACGTGTCTTGGCAAAGATCATCCCATTTTTAACTTTGCAGGCTGCCGCTACAGATTCGCAATGAAATATACCAAATAATAGACATCACATCAGTTGAGGACTTTCAACAGCAGCAACAACTAAAATGGATAGCATATTTAACTCGAAGATAAAATAATGTCATAATGAAGATGTAGATATTCAACAGTACACCAAATAAAAGGTTAGGAAGGAAAGACCCAGCAGTACTGGAAAAACTATAGAAGCTCGTGGACTTAATAAAAATTGTTTTAAGAGAGAGATTTCATAAATTTCAACCGGAAGCAGTAATGGATGCTCGGTCAATGAATGCCAAATATTTCCTTATAGGGAATCGGTTATTATTGCCGCTACCATCATCTTCCATTTTTGACAAATAGCTTTCTCTTTTCTAATATAGCTTCGTCCCTTGTAGCGATGACTAAGCCTATCATTACAGAGTTACCCCGTTACTGGCATATTTTTTCTTCTTGAAATTTGATTCTGCAAGGGAAAATGCCTGTTGGAATCTAGCGCTGTTTGCCCTGCCGGCTGTTGATCAATTTGCAATTCAATTCGATAAAAACGGGGACAATATATTTGCATTAAATGTCAGCATATAAAATTCTGTATTTTAACTTGCTTCATGTTCTAACCCCCGGCGCCATTAAGAATAATCCTTGATCAATATGCAACGAAGAATTCTCAGAATGATGTTTATTAATATAAGAATTATAAAAACCTTAAAAAAAAATAGAAACTCAAGTGTGGGTAAAGATGATCTGAAATAATTTATGTATTTCATTAGTTTGCAATTCCTAGTCAGGAAGAATTTCTTAAGAACATCTAAGGTCATTGCGATAGCAATTTTATACATACTCTCTTAAATCCATGGGGGTAAAGTAAGAAAAACCTTTGTTAAAATACGGCAATTCGGTTAAGTAAAACTAAGACTGAATCTCTAACAAAAAAAAAAAACACTTCATGACAAATAATTTTGAAAATATTCTTTTATTATGCAGTCAACAACACAGCGTGGAATGAAATCGAAAAGAGAAAGAAATATATAATCGTGTTTGATGACCAATTATATTTATGCTTAGACTGTAATTCGCAGTTAGAAAACAAATTACTTTTGGGTAGATTTATAAATTCTACAGAATTAAAGATGAAAATATAGTTAATAAAAATAATAATTGTGAAATGTTTTCATCGAGGAACGAACGGTCAGTACTAGAGTTGGTTTTATTTTTAAAAGATTTTTAGTAAAAAAAATTTAGAGAAGTAAACCTTTAAGTCCACTAATTGTTATATTTCTTTCTAATAATGGGAGTTTCTTTCCAATCCGTTAATTTTTGCTGGTGTGAAATTTTGATGATATCCCTATTTATTTAGTTGCCCATTTATGCTCAGAATGATATCCCTATTTATTTAGTTGCCCATTTATGCTCAGAATGATATCCCTATTTATTTAGTTGCCCATTTATGCTCAGAATGATATCCCTATTTATTTAGTTGCCCATTTATGCTCAGAATGATATCCCTATTTATTTAGTTGCCCATTTATGCTTAGAATGATATCGAAACAGGAATACAAATACAGAAGAATGTGTATCTATGTTTTATAGTTTATGCAGAAGCGTTTGATAAAATACGTTACTAAGAACTGTTGAAACTTTTAGATACCATCAACATATTTGGAAAAGATATCAGAATAATCCAGAACTTATACTGGCAGAAAACAGCCTAGATACGTATAGAAAATAGATTCAGTAAATATACAAAAATAGAAAGTGATATAAGACAAAAGTGTATCTTCTCGCCGGAGTTAGACAGAGTTCATTAATGGCGACCATATTCCTAACAGCATGAGACATGCAGATGACACACTTTTGATAGCAGACACGTAAAGAAAATTACAAAAAATCATACAGACGCTAATGAAGGAAAGCAAGAAGAAAGGACTAACACCAAATGCAAGAAGATAGAAAGAATGGTTGTTAACAAAGCGAACAGCTCAAGACGCAAATTACAAGGGGCTGATAAAAAATCAAACAAGTACAACCATTTAAATATTTTGGAAGTGTTTTAACAGAGGACGGAAAGAGCGTCACTGAAAAGAAGTTAAATAAAATATTAAGAAATGGAATGATTTCGTCAGAGACAAAGAAAAAAGTACTGAACTGTGACGTAATATTTGTCCTCTTGTATGGCAGTAAATACTGGAAAATCTCCTCACAGATGAATAAGATACTTGAAGCAATAGAAATGTGGTTCTACAAAAAGATGCTGAGAATACTATAGACCGAACATGCGAGCAACGACAAAGTTTTACAGAAATTAGGAATAAAAAGATACTTATACATTTAACATCATGAAGAGAGAGCTGAAATTTCTAGGCCGCTTAATGAGGAAGGAGTGCTTTGAAAATTTGATACTCAAATGACAGATAGAAATTAATAGAGACAGAGGAAGACAACACATATCCTAACTAGCGGGCTCGAGTAAATGGATTGCAAAACAAGGTTTGGAATTTATTAAGCGTTTTGAAGAATAGGAAATTGGGGAGAGCCATGTTCACCAGCGTCCTGAATGACATTTAAGAAGTTATATATGCTACTCATTTTTGTTGTATCTTTGGGAAGTTACCAAGTGATGTAGTCTTTGATATCTTGTGGCTGTGTAGCCTCAGTCTATAAGCATGATAAAGAATTGGATATAGAGCTTAATGCCAACGGGTTTAGATAGGCAACCTATCTTTTTTCTTCGGATCTATTTGGGTTAATTACAAAGCCAAGCCAAGTTTTCTCTTCTTCTTTCACGTGTCGTGTCCCTTCTGGATGCGAATGATCATGTCCCCGCACAACTTCCTTTCCCTTGTAGCTGTTAGCAGCATTTCGCTCAACTGCTCCTCTTTTCCCCGCCCTTACGTAGAAGAATCGGAAAATTATATTATTTAGAAGAAAGTAGACATAAATATTTTGGTCGCCTCATAAGTAACATGAACACTTAACACCTTCGAGATACGCTAGATAGGATTTCTTTGTTTCAAATACCCGCTATTTAATTTCATCGTCTAAGAAGAGATTAAAGAAAATCTCCACGATAAAAAGCAAAAAAAATAGCAAGAAATCATATAAAAATTTGTTAAGAACTTGAATGATTTCTGTTATTTCACATCATTCAAATCCAACTCTTAAAATGATTTCCCTTTAAATTTTTGATGAAGGCAAATGGCCAGATAGAAAACAATATCTTTCAATTCTGTCTGACACGTAAAATTTTTATCTTTTCTAGTTTTTTTGTGTTTCACTCATAATTTATTTCTCGTTGAAAAATATTGTCCGTTTTTTTTTCTATTTTATTGTCAGGTAAAAAGAATTATTCCACCTTTTATTCGTATTTCTTACATCTCATTTGTAAATCGACAGAAGTGGTCATCTCAACAAAGATAATTTCTGATTATGTCTCTTTATTATTCATGAGGTTTGTTGCTTTCGTTTCCACTCATTGGACATTTTCAGCTTTGAGTTTTTAATTCTGGCATTTATAAATTGGTGTTCATCTCTGGGATCTCTTTGAAGATTCTACAAAAATATCTTAAATATGACACAAAAAATGCTTTTAAAATTTCTATTATAATCTAGTTTCACATGATCTGAAGGTTTTTCTTTTTGTCTTTTCTCTTTCTTCCCCCACCCAGCCTAACATTCTCACTCTTTCTCTAAGTATCTTTCTTTCTATTTTTCTTTCCCCATATATATTTCGAAGTCTACATATCATTCTTTCTCTTTCTTTCTCCATATATTTTTCTCTCTGCCTATATATATTCCTCTCTGCATATATTTCTCTTTACCATGCTTTTTATTTCTCTCGACTATCTTTCTCTCTAATTGTCTTTCCTTCTCTTTCTCTCTTCCTATCTTTCTGTCTATTTATCTACCTATCTCGCTCTGTGTCTCTCTTTACTCAGTGTTTCAATATATCAACGTTTTGTGTGTGTGTTTTTCGGATATATATATATATATATATATATATATATATATATATATATATATATATATATATACACGTTCCTCCGTCTCTATTAATTTGCAATAGGAAACAGTCTGTCCGAGGATTGACGATAAACTACATCCAGCAACAAGGCAACCGATTCGGAGGTGGCCTGACGATTGCATCTAGGATGAAAGAGTCTGTAGCCTCTTAGAGTTGACTTCAATGACCACATTATCCTATAAATATAGCACACCTTAAAATTATATACATATATAATTTTATTATATTAAAACGAGTTAAAAATTGCTGCAAAATTACAATAATGTTATTATATTCAATCATGTTCTAAACATGAATGTAATTGCATAGCAATTTTATCTATTATTTAGTTCTGTAATGAGAACGCTTTTAAATTAAATGTTACGTACAGTGGAATCATACTCTTTTTTTGTTCTCATTCTACCTGTATTTATATATATATATATATATATATATATATATATATATATATATATATATATATTGAACAATAAAAATATTAAAAAAATTAAAATCTTCAGACACACTGGGTTGTAGATTAATATTGTTTCGTTTTTATTATTATTACTTCATTTAGATTCCTCGACTAGTTTCGGCCAAAATGGCCATCATCAGGAGAAGAAATATTTCTGCTTGCTGGTAGCAGTAAACTACTGAAATGAATGACTTGATGGAGAAAATGAACTTTTGTCTGTAGTTTTCATTTGTTTTTTTTTTATTTTTTTTTATCTTTTCAACATGAATCTTTTAAAATTCCTTGTGTTGGTCAAACAGTGTCTTTTAAGTTGTTATTTGAGATAAGAGCTACATGGATCTATGCTGCTCAGAATTCCCCTGGTCAGTTTGACAGTTTTATTGGTTCCTGGAGTGGGGATGTATCTCTGTTAAATGTGTGTGTGTGCTATTTGGTTCTTAGGGAGTGAGAGAGTATAATATGTGTAAGCGTGTATATTGCTGCGGGTCTGTGTTATCATTTGGCTCATTAGGGAGTGAGTGAGTATGATGTGTGTAAGTGTGTATGTTCGTGTGGATGTGTGTATAAATGTGAAGCCTCCACACCTCCGTAAGCATGTCTGTCTTGTGTGGGTGAGAAATGTGGGTAAATTTTGATTTGTAGGGTTATATATTAATACTATCTATATGCTGGATAGTGTGTTTTTAAACGTTGTATCCACTTATTTTCATGGAACTCTAAAATCTTTCTAATGTTATATGCTCTGAACTTTTCTATTTTCTCAATTATACTGAATATATATATATATATATATATATATATATATATATATATATATATATATATATATATACACAGGGGTCGACAAAAATCCACTCCTATATTTCAAAGGCCTATTATATTAAGAACTTTAACTAAAACTTTGTAATTGCAGGTTATATCTATTGTAAATACATTTATTTATCTAAGTTAATGTCTTTGTCTTATTTATTTTTACAATTTAGTAACATTTAAGCTAAATGCGGATTTCTCCGAGTTCGAAAAAGAGCAAATTGTTGGAGCTCGCATGGCAGGAGCCTCGATCACTAAGGTTGGGGAACTTTTTGGTTTTCAAGAGCTACCATATCAAGAACACTGATGGAATTCGAGAAACAGGGCAAGACCTCTAGCAACCGTAGCAATTCGGGTCGGACTTGCAAACTTAGACAGGGACTGACGTGCATTGAAACGCAACGTGGCAAAAAATCATCGGACAAATGCGGTCAATGTGACTGCTGAGTTGAATAATCATCTGAATAATTCAGTTTCTACTAAAACTGTTCACCGTGAGCTCCATAAGGCTGCATACCATGGAAGAGCCGCTGTGAGGAAACCTCTTCTCTCCACTCGCAACATTCAAAAGAGGTTGAAGTGGTGCAGAGATCACAATGCCTGGTCTGCAGACCAATGGAAGCAAGTCATATTCTCAAACAAGTGCAGTTTTTCTCTTTTCCCAACTTCAGGGCGAGTTTGTGTGTGGAGGCAGCCCAAAGAAACTTACAACCCTGACTGCCTTCTTCTAACAGTGAAGCTGGGAGGTAGATCAATGATAGTTTGGGCCGCCATATCATGGAAATGTTTCGGTTCAATAGTTGCCCTGTATGGTAGCAAAGATTACCTGAACATTTTGAGAGATCATGTTCATCCAATGGCCAAGACTTTATTCCCTGATGTTGACTGCATCTTCCAAGACGATTATGCTCCAATACATACCGCTCGAGTCGTTAAGAATTGGTATGAAGAGCATGAAAGTGAGCTAGACCACATGGGGTGGCCTTCCCAATCTCAAGATATCAATATTGTTGAATATTTGTGGTGCATTTTGAATCAACAAGTTAAAAGCAGCTATCCCCCACCGTCGTGTCGTAAAGAGCTGGAGAAGATTTTAATGGAAGAATGATTGAAAATTCCTCTGGATAAAGTCAGGAAGCTGTATGATTCCATTCCTAGACGTATTAAAACTGTCTGTGAGTCCAAAGGAGGACCAGCTCCATATTAGATAAATTTTCTTTGAATTTAACAAGTGTTCCAATTATTTTGTCCAACCCCTGTATATACATATATATTTGTGTATTTAGGCAGCAATCCTTCTTTCTTTCACTTTCCATTGAATACGACAGACAAGGTTCTTTGATATAGTTTTTTTATACTATTTCTCATGTGATCTAATATTTTTTTCTTTTCAGGTCATAAATTATATAAAAACTGTCCGAATCTTCTTTTTATCCGAGCGCTATGCATTTGGCTATACAACTAGCCATTTTCCAGGTCGAAATATATTAACTATTAATTTGTTGCATGTATGTATTTATATAATGTTTTCATTTTTCAAAACATGGTCAAGATATTGTGCCCATGTTCATAGTTGATATTATTGAGTGTTGTCTTGTTTTGTTTTTATTAATAAAGATTCCATATTTTAGCCTGTTTTTTTTTGCATTATGGTGATGCTATTATATCTGTATTGTCAACAAGTATATTATGAATGTATATATATATATATATATATATATATATATATATATATATATATATATATATATATATATATAAAAGAGAGAGAAAGGGGGAGAGATGTGTGTATTTGTGTGTTTAATGTAGGTAATCACTCCATATATATGTGTGGTTAATCACAAGTGCACATCAAGCATCGAAAAGAATCCTTTTACAGGGAGTTATATAAACACTGGTATCAGAGAGGAGAAAGACATAATCTCTCACAGACATAATACATGAGAATATAATGTCTACATTTCGGATGAAGGGCCCAGGGTAAACTATTATTAAGTGATTCTGGAATGCAAATATACGACAAAGTTCAGTTTACTCATCATACCAGAGTCTAATTAGGTACATGCATCACTGTCAGACGCACGAGATAGTGCTAGAGGTTTCGATAAAATCAGCACATAAACGATAAAAAATATCCACTATTTTTCCAAAATGGACGAATGTTCGTGTTTAAAAGCTTACCGTTTGTTTGTCTACTCACTGACATAAAACGACAGTTGTGATAAAATGCGCCAGAGAAAATTTAGGAGAGAATGAACAGTTCTAGTAATTCCATGAAGACAGCTGCAATGCGCTCACTCCGTCACTAGTAATTTACAACACGAAAAAATAATCTGTCCTAGGATTGACGATAAATTACATCTGGCAAGAAGGCCACCGAGCGGGAGTTTTTGAGGAACGTGGAACCACCTCTTAATTACTAGTGTGCCCAAGTTCATCCTGACCCGGGATGATAGTATCTGTTAGGGTCCCAGTTATGAGAAAATACTGAACCTCAAAACTATGGTCAAAATAGTATGAAAGTGCAGAAATACATTTTCATAGTAAAAGTTCCAGCAATACATTTTTATAGTAAAACAATTTCCAGCAATATGTTTTGTAAAAAAAAATTAAAATATTACCAGCAATACATTATTGTAAGAAAAAAAATTTACCTGCAATATATTTTTAAAAAGGCAGTACCAGTACTATATTTTTGAAGAAAAATTACCAGCAATACATTTTTGTAAAAGAAATTACTAATGGTCACAAGAAAATTAAATATCAGCATCAAATGACCCATAAGGATGTTGATATGCCGATAAACAAACAAACAAAACAAAGAAATAGTAAAATGTGCAAGAAGTGTAGCAGTTTCCGACGAGGAAATTAACATCTTTGAGACGAGTTTAAATTCCAATCGAAATCGTTGCGTTCTTATTAATCTTGTGAAATCTATGAGGAGATAAATTTATGGGATCCGTTCTCTTCTTGGAGCAAAAGAGGTAAATTCATACATTTCACAAGATTATTGTGCTTAATACAACGCAACGATTTTGTTACTTATGATGGCGTCGTGAACAAAGGATGTGAGATATTTACAATCGCTGAAGCACAGTTTAAGTGTTTAATCTTTGCTTCTGGCTTGGGATCGGCACGTGATGCAGACATCCGCACAAGGATTATATCCCAAATCCAACAAAATCATAACATTAATTTGCAGCAAGATGTAGTGCAGTGTCAACGTCTGGTGAATCATAAACACCATTCGATTATGATACAACAGTCGGTAACATCAAAAGCAACCGCAGTCAGTACTGTTCAAAGGCAAACGTAGTACTCCACAAAAAGGTTCGACAGACAAGGAACCTCCATCTACTTGCTGGAATTGTGGCAACTGGTATTTTGTTCGGTATTGTCCATTCAAATTACATCGCTTTCGGGAATGTAACCGAATGTAACACAAAGAGGGATTCTGCACGCCACTATGGTGTAAACCTACACACAAAATACGGTAGCCACATAAAAACAAAATACCGTCAGATTAGAGAAACACGCAAAAACAGTCTGGTAGCAACTTTTCTCGCAAACACTAAGTTAAATATGTGGCGGTAGAACTGAATAGCTACAAATTTGCCCAGCCTCGTATATAACCCTCATATAACAAACACTATGGAAAACCATAGGCCAACCTTCACTAACCCCCACTCAGACGTGTAGTGCAAAGTGCGTCTGGAGATTGCATGCATGTCACGGGCGAATTACGATCAACGATCACAGTCAAAGACAAAATGGTGCCTGGAATTATTTACATCTCAGACTCTAGTCACAACCGACTGAGACTTGATTTTATTGAGTCACTGCATCTTCTGGGCATTCCACTCAATCCTGTGTGCAATGTGGTATCTAGGCCTTCATCCCAGGGTACCATTACCAAACAGAACAAGCAGATAATTGGTAAATGTTCTACAGTTTTCATCAATGATCTGGAATGTTGCGTTCAGGCAGAAGAAACATTCTTACTCAAATCATCCCCTAACCCCTGTCTACCGACCCAAAAGACCGGCACTATATGCTGCCTTGCCACTGGTAGAAAAGGAATATACGAATAAAAAGTAAACACCAATTTGCTGAAGCCTTAAATGTGTTTCCAGGATACATGGTTTTCATAAATTCTTTCGCGTTCATCTTTATTTCCACAGTACTTATGGAACATCCACTTGGTTGTTTTTTCTTTCACAAATTGAACTAAAATTTGTTCCATATCTCGATATTAAGCTTTTCTTCCTTTACCTACAGCTTTGGCACTTGATTTACACTGTTTTTTAGTTCATTTTTATTCTTTCTCCATAAACGTATGTTATCCCCATTCAACTCATATTCTCTAACTGCAGATCTGTTTTCTATACTTTCTGTTAATTAGATTACTTTTTGTTTAAAATTTGCACTATAACTCACAAATTTTGACGACATTTTGGCGATAAAATAAAATGTTATATTTATCGGGAAAACTGCATGGTAATTTTGACATTATTTTAATTGCTTCGTTTCGAGTTATTCTTAATGTCTAGGTCGACTAAATGTCTTCGTAATTATTTTTTTGACAAAATTTAAGGATATGTATTATACATAAAGATAAATATATTTTTGTATCATTTGTTGGGGTGCGTACTTGTATGGATGCGTATTATTTTCGAGAAATTATGGTAATAATTAAAAATTAAATTAGGCACTTGAAAATTATAAAAGATGAACATTAAGTTATTGAAATAATAAAAATGCTTAAATTGAAGAACCTCCTATGATTATTAAGCATTAAAATTAAAGATCAGTGAATTAAGAAGGCATAATAGAAGAAATAAAACTATTATTAAGTTGTATATAAATGATTAAATTCAAACTTAAAGATGCATCCTGACTTTTAATTATCAAGAATTTAATCTACCCTTTTGAGATTGTTTTGGAAAAAAGCGTAGGTTGAAGGAAACCCTTGATTTGACCCAATGTACAATATCTGACTGTGGCAGAGGTGAAAAAAAAAGTTGAGTTATTATAGGGAAGTAACTGAAACTGAAAAGGCATGGTACGTGGAACTAGAACAATCTACCCGAGTGGAGGAAATAAAGGGTTCGATTCGAAATTCTAACATATATCACCTGAAGAAGGTCTGAGTGTAAAACGGCCGAAACGTCATGAATATGAGAATATATATGCGGACAACAGTCAGAACGATGTAAATAGTGTAAAGTTACAATGGGAAATTGAATATATTCTATTATCAATCTACGAATATAAAAAAAAACACTTGTGTATTTTAATCAAACTCTTGTGTGTGTGGAAATAATAAACATGCATAAAACCTTAAGACAACATTTTTAAATAAATTTAAATAGACATAATATATTTGTACAATTCACATTAGAATTTCTTTTGGCAAGTACTTAAAAGGCGAAGAATTTATGTGGGTGTGTCATTATAAAACGTCATCTGTATGGCTGGTAAAAGTTCATATAGATTCTCGATGAATTGCCGCCGTTACGTACTTTGGAATAACTGTGACTAAGAAACAAGTATTCATGATGAAAATATAATTATTATTTTGCAAAAATTAACTAGGAATAGATGAATGTAAGTGAACAAAAAGAAGGCATCCATACTTTATATTGTTTCAATAAATATGAATCTCACTGAGCAGACGATTGCTACTTTTTTTTGTTTTGTTTTTTAATGAACTTCCACTTTGAAAATAAAATAGTTTAAATATTAAAATTGGTATAAATTGTTACCTCGGGGCTACTATTACTTGAATGGAAAGGCCTTTAGAGTGATATTTTTTTGTAATTCAATTCTAAAAAAAAAAAAAAAACTTTATCCAGCAGGGCAATGTTTGCATTAAAGGAATGTTTTTTATTAAAGCGAGTTTATAATCTTGGAAAAATGATACGCCGCTTTTGTCATACTGATATTGTTTATTTGTTGTTCATTCTGAAAATCTGTTGGTTGATCATTTAAAATGTATCAGGGGAATTACATTGAATACCAAATACACCTATTCGGATATGATAAAATATCATGGCCAGCTTAAATACAGGTATTGAAATTAAAATGTCAAAATTACGAAGAAAACCTACCAGATTCCTCCAATACACCATGGTTTGGTCATGAACTATCAATCATTTCTATTTATTCCAGAGTATTACCTTAGACACAGCTATATTTGTATTTCACGTGGATTTTAAATAACAATATTGATTACTCTCACAGCCAAGAATATGTGTTATAGTGTACAGCAAAATTATTATTGTCTTTCACATAAGATCTTTCTGGTATAGTGCTAGAGCACAGAAATGTATGCACTGCATGAACTGCTTTTAAAAGGAACCAAACAGGTGACTGGTAGATTTGTTATAATTAATTGTGTTTTGGGACCTTACCCATAATAACATAATGGACTATTCAATACGTAATAGATACTGCGCCTCAAGAGGAAACAGTGAGTTCAGTCCGAAGTCGGACGACCGGCTGACCGGCTGATCGGTTGAACTCATTGCCTTTGGGCGGGGAGGAACCCGAACGAGGCTACGCCGAAGGGCGGAGTCTTTTTTGGGGAGGTAAACCGACCCTGAACCCGTTTATACGGGTTCAAAGGGTATATATTTTGCCGAGCCCACGGGCTCGGAGATCCCACGTTAAACCGGCCTTGTGCCACATGATGCCCTCGCGGGGTGTGTGAATAAATACTGTTCAGTCTGAAGTCTGGAGTGAAGTCCGTCAAGAGTCTGTCAGTCAGTCAGAGCGAGCGAGTCAGTCAGTCGAGTCAGAGGCAGTCCGAAACAGAGTCGCGTTCAGACAATTACTACTAAACCTGATTGTTCGTACTAACACTTTCTACTTCACTGTATATATTCCTGTTTGTAATATATCTGTATTATTCCATATACGTGTTCGAGTTCTTCTTTATTGGTTCTACCTTGGACCATCACAGTGGTACAAGGAACCGGACCATAACAAAGTGTTAAACATGACAATTAGACATTGCTATAAAAAAATTAAATCAAATCCTGTTTTATTTCATTTTTATCATCAACTACAAACAAGATTGAAATATTAAAGCAATATTTGGTGTAGTGTAAATAAAATCGATTGATCGATTAGATTTCGCAACTTCTTTATTTATTATTCTTATTTTATATGTTTTACGTATTATTTTCTTTCTCTTTTAACGCAAAGTCTATTTTGTTTTAAGCACTGGATACCATCAGGTTTCTGACATTCGTTTAAATCCCCTCTTGCGATACAAGTCTCAGAAGTCGAAAGGTCAACTTAGGATGAAATATACTTCAGCAGAAAGAGATCTGCATGACAGTTAATATTTTTGGCATTTTCTACGAACGCCAAACGTGATAAGAATGATAAGCGTATAAAGTTGTGGATCACATAATGTTTTCGTTTGACATTCCAGGAAGATATGCGAAAACGATCCAGCGACCGAAACGTGACAAAAGCCAAGACAGGAAACCTGTGCCAAAAGTATTCATGCATAGTATTAGCAATAAATATTTAAAACAAAAACAATGAATATTCTGTTTCTTTTTTTATATATTGTTTGTTCATCTGAAATAGTTTCTGACATCTTGCTGTTTTGGGTTGCATACTAAAACTCAAAAATGTGCGTTCATTTTAACGCATGCGCAAGAATTTACTCTGACATTCAATCTTCTATATTAAATATTGCTATTCAATGAGCATTCCAAACATTCATGGAGACAACATGTTCTAGAAAATATGGGAATATTTTGATATTTGTTTACAGCAAAGTAAACTTACACACTACTGCACCTGGGAGTATTTCGAGGTAGTAGATTAAAGTTTACACTAATTGATACATAACTACCCTCTTCAGAGCATCATGATTCCGGAGACAAATACGAAGATCAAGTTCATGGTAGAATTCTGGTGATAAAACGAAGGCATGCAATCATACTCTCTCCTCGCTAAGTTTAATGCTTATATTTTCTGTAATAATTATTATATCTACAGTGAAATATTACATACCAATTATTTGCGAATTTTGACTGAGGAGCTCAGACAGAAGGGTTAAAATTGTTCAAGAACGCAGGGATCAAAGGGTTCTGTTGTTATATAATACAACAGGGAATAAGATAACAGAAAATAACGATTGACGTTTATTTAAAGGTTTCAATTTCAACCTTGACCATAAAGCAAGAAGACAAAAGAAGAAAGCAAGAAGACAAAAGAAGAAAGCAAGAAGACAGAAGAAGAAAGCAAGAAGACAGAAGAGAGTTCAACAGAAGAGCGAGAGTTGACAATTGTATCATAGAACTTACGGTTCCTAGTTGCCATTTCAACTGTAAAAATGGTAGAGTATTGCGTTTGCATTCATAAGATCTAAGTATCATAGAAGAAAGTTAATCAGAACGATTAAAATGAAGTTATTTATAGAAAAGACACAGGGAAGCTACATTAGGGCGTTGGGAAAGTAACTGAAACCCAGATGCCAGGAAAGAACCAATGGCTTTGCAGAATTTTCTTTGGCTTTTAAAATATTACGGTTGAACAAACTTTCTTCTCGTTAGGTAACAAAACGCCCAGATCAGCAAAGAGATGAATAAAGCATTCAATGGAAATTATAAATATATGCGATCAAAACCCTGAAGGATTTTAGCAGCACATTGTAACGTTATATGAAACTGACTTTAAAATCCCAGAGAAATTAATAATTGCACTAAGATAGATATTTCTGGGATATACTGGGGATATTTTACTAGATGCTGTTTCAGCGGCGAAAACCAGTAAGAAATTACGAGGGTAAATAAAAATAAATCCGCATTTTTGCCATAATATATCTGTGTTATGAATACGGATATATATATATATATATATTTACATTCTCTTATATAATTACGAAAGTATATGAAAAGCTTCATCTGAGTATTCACCAAGACTATGTGTCTATTCATGACTTTGACCAAATAATGGCAATATTTTGAGAATTTTGATGTGGAATTATTAGACACTCATCTTACAGTCTTGATTTAACACCTGCCGTTTTCATTTTTAAAAAGAAACGAAGCTTTCATGAAAGCTTGTTTGAAATGTATCCATTTTGACGCCATTAATATCATAAAAAGGGTGCTTTGACATGGTTAAATTCTATGGAAACCTAGTTCTTCTGAGATTGTATACATGACTTGTATGATACTTTACAGAAATGCTTTGATGCTAATGGTCTTTCTAACCAATTTTAGACAATTTTCAGAGTTCCTAAATGTGGTTTATAATCGAAATGTAATTGTATTGAAAGGTTTTGATAAATCTCTGCATTCTTACTTGGATTTTTCCACAACTTTTCTGAAGATCAATTTTCACAGAATTTTATTCTAATCGGAATTGTCATATCTGAATACGTGAAGTTCCATTTCAATCAAGAGAACAAATAATTCTTGCCTCTTCAGTTGCGGAAGACCGATTTTTTTTAATTCATAAGGCATAGAATGGGTTGAATTTAAACTCATTTTAAAGGGATAAAATCGATACATGATTTATCTATTCATATAGTATGTGATCTGTAAAGAAAAATAAATCAAGAAGTTAAAATTAAAATTTAATCAAAAGTAAAATTAATGACTATTTTGTCGTAAATATTGAAAAAGTTTCCGTAGCATTTAGTTAGACGAACAGATCAGTACTCAACTGTATTTCAAGTTAGGTCTGCTCTGACAAAAAGCCCCCAGGGCCAGTTAGTAAGTGTTCTATATAGAATTATAACCGATATCCTAACCTAAGTTTGCGACAATCCGTTGGGGTCCCGACTCCCACAGATTTCCGTCCAGTCTGCATTTAAAAATTTAAAATATGTCTATCAAGCTAGCTAGCTAGTCTGAATGCGAGAAGCCTGGGAGATTGGGGTAAGGCTGCTCGCATGCTTCGTGATCTCTTATCCTTCGGTGTAGACTTGAAGTACTTAAGAGTGTGGTGTTCAGTGTAGATTTCCTGGTGGAATCACCGGACCTAGTCTTGATGGGAAACAGGAATGCAATCCTGGACACTAGCATAGAAAGGATGGCGGGGTGCTAGCGCGAGGTCATCGGGGAATCGTAGCTTGGTTGACCTGATCGGAGAGTTTGGGCTTGTCGACAGACACCGGGTCAATCATCAGGGGCGGGAGATGTGGACGTGGACACTTAAGTGGCCGTCTCTCCGCGTATTCAGCTGTTTGGACAGAAAGTTAGTGAGAAGGGTCGATCTAGGTTTACTAGATTGTCCCGAGTTCCACCTATTCGGATCATAGAATTGTTTGTGCCTAGATGGTGTTAGCTGCTAGGCCTAGAATGGCTGAACACTGGAAGTTCAATCTGTCTTTAGTGAACAAGATGGACTTCCGGCAACAGCTGACTAGATTAATGCAGCGGGATCAGTTGGGCATTTATTGCGAATAAGTGATGAGAAAGGCTTAAGAATTGGATTAGGTCTTTCAACAATGAATATAGCCAACGATTCGCTCTAGATAAGGCTAAAAGGGTGAACTCTAGAGGATAGTTTGTCCCAGGTAGTGGCTGAAAGTAATTGACTAGAGATAGCATTAGCTAAACAGGCTCTACAGCGCGATGCTGTCAAGCACTAACTAGATCAGTTAATTAGATATAGGTTATTTAAGATGTCTAACGAAGCTGTGAATATGGGAGCAGAATTGCGCAAGGAAGAGATCCATCGAGGTTAGGATGGATACATTCGCGTGGTCAATACCCAAGAAGCTTATCGTACTGTGATTATAGTACGCCGGCCTATATTTATTAGTAACTACTTCACTATGATGATCTTGTGCGAAACCTAGCTACGACTAGCAGTAGAGCCCGGCGTTGTCCGGGGATATAACAGTAAGAGATAGATCAAGTATCCACCATCATAAAGACTGAAAAATAAAATTGACAAAGGTTATTGTTTAAGGTTGACGGACACGCATGTCTTAATTAGTTTTTTTTTTTTTTTACAAATTGGTCAAACCCAAACTCAAACAAAAACATTGTTTTCAATCGTTATGAGTCTCTACCGATTGAATAGAATTTTATTATAAACAATTGTCTTGTAAATGGAATTTTTAAAACATTGTGAATGTAAAAATAAAGAAAAAAATGTGCAAGAGAATAAGAAACACTACCTGCACCCCCAAAAAGTGAAGTTTTGTTTTAGCGGCTGAAAAATATAGGAAATCCGCTCCCATATTTAAAGGTACCCACACACACAAACAACCCGATGTGAGTTGTCCCCCTTCCATTTTCACGATGTCTCTTAATCGTGTTTTCAAATTTATTTTGTGCTAAAACAATTATATTTTTTCCCATTTTTTGGCGCTGTTAGAACCACCACAAGGTAATTTTATGTAGTCCTGTGATGTTTTGTCGAAATCGCTTGAAAAATGTAGGAAATCCGATCGCTATTTCCATCTTAAATGTTCAGATGAGCACTACTCTTTAGTTTCATGAATGAATGCCACTTCAACTTCCAAATTGTATATTTACATGCAACCAGAAACTCTGAAGGGAGTTGCTCAAGGAGCTGTTCACGGCGCTCAAAATACAGCGGCTCAACGACATCACTTGCTCAGGAGACTTATTATTATTATTATTATTTGTTTCATAATCACATACCGAATCAATACCGATCTCCTAGGACAAGAGAACCGTGGGATTTTTCTTGCTTCCACTTAATTAAACATGAGACAGCTATTAACAAAAACCTTTGAATAGACAGCGTTCTTTTAAGTATATAGGTTATGATTGTTAGAACTAATTTTTAGAATTGCTAGAGAAATGATGCAACAAAGATTATGTTGATTCGAACTTGTGTTCATTTCTTTATCAGACACAAAGCTCTAGACACAAAAATGTTAAATTTTAAGTGCCTCATCATTTATCTATTTCAATCTCCCGGTCTTTGGATTTGCTTAGTTTTTCAAGAACGTTTTCAGATATGCTTTTGTCACTTGATACGCTCATATCAATCACTTTGCAAAGTTTTTATTTCTTGTCAGTCGATGTTCTTGTAAAATTATTATTGTTGTAGTTTTTGTGGATGCTTTTTATAATTATTTAGTTTTCATGAAGTTATTACCAAAGGAAATTCAGTGTAGACAAGTAATTGCAAACCTCTTTTATACAACATATTTTTTTATTATAAGTAATCGTTATTTCTACACA
Organism: Acanthosepion pharaonis; assembly: GCA_903632075.3. Taxonomy (NCBI): domain Eukaryota; kingdom Metazoa; phylum Mollusca; class Cephalopoda; order Sepiida; family Sepiidae; genus Acanthosepion; species Acanthosepion pharaonis. The sequence goes on along the minus strand of CAHIKZ030002323.1, from coordinate 3,819,935 downwards.
TATATTTAAATGTATGCGCATACACATTAATGCACGCAGGCACACACACAGTTATATATATATATATATATATATATATATGATAATAATTTTTAATTTTGTTAAAGAGAAAAAAGAAGCTGTAAACCTTTTGGGTTATAATGTGGATTTTTTTCATATTTTGGCCACATGTATTTCTGGTCTTGTGATGTTCATCAGGCGATAAAAATATATATAAAATAAAACATTTAGGCATTTTTTGTATAATTTATTAACTGAAAAGGAAACAAAATAAGATCATTTAAAATTTATATAAGAAACTTTACACACACACACACATATATATATATATATATATATATATATATATATATATATATATATATATATATATATAAAATATTTATTTAAAAAAATTATAACATAAATATGTTATAAAATCACTACAAAAATAGCCATTTTGTTTCAACACCTCCGGTGTCTTATCAAGTGATTATGGCTATTTTTTTGTAGTATTTATGTTATAATTTTTAAATAAATAATTATATCTTCTCTACTCTGTATTGAGCACTCTTTTAAGAATAGTAATTGTTCGTTATACACCAATTATATACTTGTATATATATATATATATATATATATATATATATATATATATATATATATATATATATAAGCTTCATTCAATATGACAGACAAGATGCTTTGATTTTTTTTTTTATATTTTTATATGATCTCATAATTTTTTTCTTTTCCGTAGATAAATTATACAAAAACTCTCTAAATGCCTTATTTTATCCAAGCGGTTTCGACTGAACATTTAGCCATTACCAATCATAAATTATATTTACTGTTAAATAGAAATGTTTTTTTTTTTTTTGTGTATTTAGTATAATAGAATGTTTTATTTTCAAAATACAGTCAACATAGTGTGTCCATGTTCATAGTGTGTCCATGTTCATAGTTGATATTATTGAGTGTTGTTTTTTGTTTTTTTTATTAATATGGCTTCCATTATATTTAGACATTTTTACATGTAGACGATGCTTTTATATTTGTATTATCAAAAATCCTGTTGTAAAACGTCATCAAACGTTTATTATAATAAGCAATGAGCGAATGAAAATGCAGTAATTGCTTAATTTAAATCCTTCTTTCAACATTGATGTGGTTATTTCATTGTCTATTCCCATAGGAGCGTTTCTTTCCAGAAAAGACTGTCCATTATTCGCTTATCCTTTCCAGGATGCTTAAGTTTTTCGTAATGTAATTTAACAACATCTTTTGTATAATCTTTGAAACACATGTATATTTAATTCTGCGTATTTGTTTAGTGTCTTCAGAAATGGAGGCAACTTTTCTATCTCTAGCATCTTGCGCACAACCATATTTTTATTAATATATTTTCGGTCGAATACAACTACGAGCTCTAATTTATTAAAATGCAACTTAATAGCTTTTTTTATGTGATTCCACGGTGATGCATCTTGCTGATTTTGCCGGTGAAACTCACACGTCTCTCTCCAAAAACAGCCTTTTTTATTGCGTCTGAACCGCATTTTTTTAGAATAAAAAAGTGAAAACACATAATGACGAAAGTTATTTTCTTATCGGTAATTTTGTTATTGTTCCGCGTGGTTACAATAAAGATTTGCCAACTCAAAGGACTTAAAAATTCCTTCCTAGAGTTTGACAGATTCAAACGAGAAATAGTATTTAGTCAATTTTAAAAGATGTTTTATTGTTGATTCTATTTTATTTCATACAGTTAGTCGGTACTGAAAAGTATATACAGAAAGACAGGCAACCCTAATATCACATCAGAGGTTACTTTTATTTTTGACTGCTTTTTGTTATATAAGAATAGAGTGTTGCTGCCGACACTTGAGTTTGAACATAGATCGCCAGTGAGCGAACACAGGCGATCCCATTATTGAATTAAGTGAAACACGTGACCATGAGGGAAACGCATAAATAGAAAGTAACTCTACGTCTAAACGATCTCTCTATTCCTAGTCTATCCTCTATTACTACAAGGATCACCATTTCTATTCTATTCTCTATTACCCAAGCGGATCGCTATTCACTTCTCGAAACAATTCTCTATACGGATCACCATTTGATGGTTACTTTTCGAGCGAGTATTATCGAGCAAGTACTATTGGTGCGAGTGTTATTCGAAGGCTTTTGACACCAGTATTGTTCAACGGCGTTAGTATGTTTGTATATGCGATTACAAAGTCTCTACTACAACGAGCATTACGAAAATGACAACGAGTATTCGTTAACATCACAAAGTGGTAAAGAGTGTTCGTTGACATCATAAAACCTTTTAAAAAGATTGACCCCATTCTCGTTCGCTTCGTAAAACCTGGATTCATTCAATGTGAGAACTACCCGGAATTATCTCCGTCACTATTTCAAGCTTGGAGCTAAAAATTAAAAAGGTAAAGTTTTCATCTACTTGTCCATTCGAATGCTTTAAAATTTTATTTTAAATATTTAAAATTATGTTTTACAGTTACGTAAAAAAGTAAAGTAGCAGTTATTTTTTTTTATTAAAATGAATCTTCGATTCTGTTATGGGGTCCTCCCATTTTTTATATAAGTGGACTCGACCAAAGTGTTACTTGGACTGCTGCCGTTAAATACCCAGAGTCAGTCAGAGACAGAGATAGAGATAGTAAGAAGACTGAGATTATGATTGAGTTGGAGGTAGAGTAATAGTGTGAGGTAACCGCTTGTAGAAGTCAGTTACAAGCACGCCAGACTCTAAGAAAGTCCTACTTCGAGACTGTATATATCTATATGTTATTGCTACTAACCGCGTTCCTGGATTTACTAACAGTATTACCCTTTGTATGATTGTGTAAATACATTTTATTTCTTATGTTTAATTCCTGCGTTTGTCATTCATTGGAGACCGAATTTCATCTCGGAATCCACAACAGATTCCTTTAAAGAAAAATTATAACATAGTAATATTTTTCACAGTTTAATTCACGCACAGGATGGCAAAAACGTCAATGGGCTCAGTTTCCTCTCTAATTTTCTGACCGTCTGCAACAAGAAACCTTGAAGAGAAGAAGAATATTATCTTTCTCGGAAGAACTTAGATTAGAAAGGACTTAAATTGTAATCAAAACCAAAATGAACAGCAAGGAATGGCATCGTTATTTTGATTCCATGTATTATGAACAGGACGAGTGAATGACAGTATGTCCCATTCTAATGAAAAATGCTGTTTTCCATGTCTGTTACTGTGTCAAGATAAAAAAAAACACATGGACAGCTATTGGCTACTGCGATCTGAACAATTTGTTTGCAGCTTTGGCAAAAAAGGCGATCAATCATTGGCAAGCAGCTTCGATTTAGTTGCATAATAGATTAGTCGAGAATAATCGTGATATATTGAAATGTTTAATTCATTCGATTAAATTGTTGGCCTAAATATATATACACAGAAAGTTGAAGTAAACTAAACTGTAGAAGACTTAACAAAATTACAACGTCTGATTCTGATCATAAATGTGGCACCTGCTTCTTCATTAATGTAAATAAATAATTATATGAAGTGAAAAGAAATTGAACAGTTATTTTCTTGAACAAAAACATGTTATAAATGATTAACGTAGAATGGTGGAGCTGATACATTTGATAGCAAAGTGATTGATGAAAATACGAAAAATTGTCTGAAAGGCTAAATATATTTTAATCTGTTTATAATTTTAATTCTGTTTATAAATACTTGTTGCAAAGTAAAATCCTTACATTTGCCATGATGAAGTCCATCAGAGGACGAAATACGTCCGTTTACATACTTTTTCTTTTGCCTTCATTCATATGAACTTCTTACAGATATGTTATTATTAGTTATAACTTAATTTTTACACACACAGAGACTCATACGTGCGCATGTATTATATATAATACTTTCGCTGTAGTTATTTCAATAAAGTTAAAACATTGCCCATCTTCAGATATATATTTTAAAACTATTTTCATGAAATGAAATGGAAAAGCTACAATAGTTTGAAATCGTTGCAACGTATTTTTTTTTTTTATTTTCCATCGTATTTGCGTTTAAACTGCCCGGAGGTTTCTGCTGAAGTTTCTCATAGAAATCCATTTCTAACTTTACACACCATTTTTAAACTTAAAACAATTTAATAATTTATCATAACTGAATGACGTTCGTTGACTTTAAGCATTTCAACAGAAAATATTGAATTGGGCAGTGCATTGTATTATTGTTATGAATGTTACGCTCTGACGAATGGAATAAATTCACTCTGAATTTCTTTTATGACAAAGTTAAAAGAAATGTGCAAGTCTATGTATTTTTGTCCTTATTACTTGATCATTATCGATTACAATCAATAAAAGCATTGAAATGGAAATGAAAAACTTATTAATCAAAGAGCAGTAAAACAAAACTTATATTTCAGTGTACGTCATAGATTCACGATAATCGAAATTCTGTATGGAGATTTTCCTCTCTTTTTTTTTAAGAAAAACGAGAAAAATCACATGAATTTATAAATACGAATCTGCGCGTAGGACTTAGCAACAAAACTGAAAAGCTTTTTGCTGAATATTTCACATTTAAATAAAAAAAATTGTTCAAATAAACAACTGGCAGATTGTTTTCTTCTTTTATTTCAATGATGACAAACCACCAAAATGCTGTTTACATTTCCAACCTGAAACAATCCTGGATTTTGTTTTAGCATTTGGTCGAATTCTTTATCGTATGCTCTAACTCTTTATCGTATTCATTACAAATAACTTTATTCGCAGCATTATGTTTATTAAATCCAATCCATTCAATGATATTGCCAAAAGCCTTTGTTGTTTTTCATTAATACTGAAAGTAATGACATTATTGACTTAATATTTGATCCCATTGAAATTCTTAAAATTCACTGAAAGTTTTAATTACAAGAGAAAATAAAACATCGACGTTGATTTTCTGAATAAGTTCTGGCATTCTTGATTTTCTGAATAAGTTCTGGCATTCTGAGCAGATGAAAGAAAATATGTGTAAAGGATAAAAATCTTGAATGGAACCTTTTTGTTCAATGATAAGTGTTTATTGAATGTGGACGTATATGAAACAAATACATAGTTTCAAAATGTAACCGTCACAATAAATATACCTCTTCTTGGAGTCAAGCTCTTATTTACAAATCTCTAACAGTATGTCCCAGGATCGACTCCATTATCGAAATTGCTTCAAAATAAACCATTTTAAATATCCATAATAGATAGTATTTTAATCATATAAATAATATTGCTGGTTTTAGCTTTTCTAAGGAATTTCTTGGCTCGTTGAAGTCTGATGAAAGACATAAAAACAAGCATTTCTTGCTATGTTGGGAGCAAAGTATGATGAACGAAATTACATGTGGTGGAATTATAACTTAAACTCGGAGGTCCATGGCTATGTGTACTTAAAACAGTTGAAACAATTTCTATTAACAATACTCATAGCCAGGGAAACTCTATTGCTATGTTTTATTGTTAATAACTTGTATTCCCTGCTGACGTTAATTAATGTCGCAAGAGTTAAATGCCTTCCATAAGCATCCTTGCATCTCTTCCATTTCTCGTTGAAACGGTGATAGTTCACTGAACAATAAAATCGTTATGAGTCAAGTGTCTTCTATCATGACTTGCCCAGCAGAGCATGACTTCCATATTTGCCATGTTTTTGCAATCTCGATGACTTAATGTCAGTAATGAAATCACTCACATGAACACTGTGAAGCGGCATTGATTATGATAATTTTAAGTAATAATCGAATAAAACACATTGACATGGCAAAAGTCATTGTGCACAGTGGCTTGACGGCTCTTAGCAAGAAGACGTGACTTATTGGAGTTCAAATAGGGGATTCAATGCTGGGGTTATACGGATAGGATAATTCTGAAAACGTGCAAACACTTGTCATCCTTTGATTTACTTGGTTACCTTACCAGCCATCTCGTAGAGTACAGGGCCAACCCAGTCCTTAATGATCGGAACCACAGGAATTTGGCTGGAATTATTTGTAGCAACCGACAAGCATCTCCGGCTCAGATCATATCAGCATTCAATATCGGACGTATATAAATTAATTCAGTTCAGCGAAGTTTACTAAACTCAACAGGATATGTGAGCACAAGTCCTATCATGTTGCCAATTTCGATATCGCAAAACTGGGAGCAGTACTTCAGCGGCGCTCGTGGTATTTCTAAATGGAATATGGAGAACTGGAGGCTTTATCATATGTGTCTGGTTTCCAGTTGTTCCGAAATGAAGACAGGGTTAGGAACAAAACCCATTATACTAAGGATTCTTTTTCTCTACAAGGTACCGTACATGCTAATGGTAGTTCTATAAAGATGTGTGATCTTTTCATGAAGCGCAGGTTGGATGTGGCCCGAATAATATCGTCAGTGACAGGTGAATGCTGCATGGCTATGCTTCATAAACACAATCACCAATTCATAGACTTTTCACACACCAAAAGTTGTGGTTATTCCAACAGGTGAATGTACCGTCTTATCAGTTTCCCAAGTTGTCCACAATTGGTTTGAAGTTGCCATGTTTATAAGACATAATTAAAATGTCTGGTCACACTGCAGATTAGGTACCTAGAAATACCAGTAATTTCAGTCATACTGAGAAAAGATGAGATCACAGAGTTCAAGCTCGCGCAGCAGTTTATTGTGAACTCACTGTAATATTTTTAATGACTCTAGAGCATGTGCATAGCTACATATTGTTTTGAATTAAAAGTTGTACTTCTCCTACATTGGTTGAGAATATATCTGATCCTGTTATTTAACCTATTCCAAGGGTATTTGTGCGAAATTGAATGCAAGTGATTTAACCAAAATTCGAACTAACTTGTCAATTTCATGTTCTGATCCACTAAGCAATTCACTACTTGCACTTGCATTAATCAATAGCAGCATTTATTACCTATAATCTATCACTTGGCTTTTGTTACGTCAGGGTATATACAGTAAAAGTGAAAAGCATAAAATAAAACATTTTCTGACTATTTTCTGTCGATCTTAAATTCTTTCTAGTTTCTCTTCAGTAATGATAATTCTTGAGTTTTTTGATGGAATTTATTTTAAGAGTCAACAGTCAAGAATTCAAAACCTTTTTTATTTTTTGTCCCCAAAAATTTAACACTTTTCAAGACTCTCTTTCACACCTATCATTTTAGCTGAAACATTTTACGTTATTGGAAAATATGCAGAAGAATGTTGTGCCATGCATTTCTCAACAATGTGCTTTCTCCTGAAATACCTAAAAGACTTTCACTTTCACTTTCGGGCGTATTTTGACAGATCGATCTCCAGTGATAAAGGATTAATTCAGAAATAAAGACACTGCTCAAATGTTGTGATATTTTGGGATATACGAAGGGGAAAAAAAGAAAAACCTACCTAATAAGTCTATGTAAATAAAGTTCAGGATGTAGTAAGTACAGAAAAAAGCGAACAATACTCAGAGTTAAGTACAAGAATTTTTGGAGAGCAATGCTTTCTAAAGTCCTCAAGAGACAAGATACATAAAATAAAAATTACAGCACCTGGTATTCACAAGCGGACATCCATCTAAATACTGACCTACTATCACCAAGGTTTGAACGTGGACGACAGAAGAACACAAACAAGGGCGGTCAAACTAAATTATGTGAACTTTACACGAATAAGATGGAATTAGTAAATCATTCAAGTGCAGAAATCAGTATTTAAATGTGTTCATGTCAGTAATATTCATTATTTACATTATTTACATTATTCGGACTATTGTCCTCATCTTTGTTGCCATATTTATTACAAAGTTTCGGCCGTTGTACGCTCCGGTCTTCTTCAGATGGTTGGAATGTCTCTCACTGGGGCTAGACTGTTCTAGTTCCATGTGCCATGTTTAATGGATGTCAGTTATCTCCTGTTAATTTCCCTCTGAAAGTTCTCCACTGCCTTAACCGGGTATTGAACTCACACTCTGTCCTGTCACTGGATCTAACTAACCCCTTTATCCACTGTGCGTCATCCATTAAACATGGCACGTGGAACTAGAACAGTCTACTCCAGTGAGCGAAATAAAGGGTTAAGTTCGACATTCCAACCACCTGAAGAAGGCCAGAGCGTACAACGGCCGAAACGTTGTAATAAATATGGCGACAAAGATGAGGACAATAGTCCGAATAATGTAAATAAAGTACATAATACCTCATCTCAGAAATATAGTCAGTAATATTGGAAATAAGATAGTTTAAATGACTTGTAATAAAATAACAACGTAATTTTCCAAATAGAATTATATAAACAAATGCTCGAGGATGATATAAACTCGTGAAACAAATAAGCATTTGCAGATAGAAGTCATGAATTATTAAATAACCTTAATATGAATCGTCATTGTAGTAGTAGTAGTAGTAGTAGTAGTAGTAGCAGCCGTCTCATTATAATGAAACATTCAGAATTCCTTGACCAAATAACGAGTGCTATTTTTGGTTGAAATTTATAAAATACAGCAGTAATAGTTATTGCTGTATTTACAGTAGTTATATTCGGACTATTGTCTTCATCTTTGTTGTTGTTATCACAACGTTTCGGCTGTTGTTCCTTCCGGCCTTTTACCAAGTGTATATCGATCTGGGTAACCTACAGGCAATTCCCAACTAAGCCCGGGGAGATTGTTCTTGTTCCTCTGCCCATGTCGTCTCGTTCTTAATTTTAGTAATGCTCAGTTATTGCTCACCCATTTCCACAGAATCCAAGTACATCGAGTGCGCCAAGGGATGGTTCTTTCCATTCTGGATAAGGGATTTCTTTCTAACCTATTCTTTGAAGTAGTGTGAAACGTCAAAGTGTTGGTGATGTCATTATTTTCTTTTCGAGTAATATATGCTATCCATTTTAGTTATTTCAGTTGCAGAAAGTCTTCAATGTTATGGCGTTTGTAGCGAATTCACTGGTGGTTTCATCAAAAGGAGAAAATATTTTTGAGTTTGATAATAGCACCGAATAAAACACGTGCTAATTGTCGCAAGAAAACAAACATTATTAAGATATAGGAAGATTTCGTTAGACATAAACACAAAAAGTACTGAACTGCTTGTCATATCTATCACCTTATACGACTTTGAATACTCCTCAGTTCCTTCACAGCTGAAGATGAGATTCAAAACGACAAACATGTTGTTCTAAAGGCGGGTGTTCAGAATACTATCGGCAAAACTGTGAGAATCGAGGATATTTTTAAAACAATAGGAACTAAAATAACTCATGCTTAAAATCAGAAAGTAAGTATCTGGGACATATGAGAAAAGATGCCTTTGAAAATCTAAAACTCCCAAGACATATTTAGAGATGGAGATGCAAATGGAAACATTGACTAATTTGTTTAGATAAATGGATGGCATAGAGTAGGGAAAGAGGAATAGTAAAAAGTCAAATGTTGCTGATGCAGGAAGTCAGAGAAAGCCTAACCACTGAGGTCGCTCTAGACATGAGACAAATTAGGAATACTTATGATTTTGATCTGTGAACCAGAACTTTAAACAACAATAAAAACAATAGATTGTGACGACGTAGTCTGCACCTCGTTCACTGTGGTGACATCCAAGGTCGGTGGTCTGCGCATATGCACCCGGCTAGCTACGTTCACAGTTCTCCTTAGCCGTGATCAAATTCAATAAAGAACAACGACAAATACTTTTCAAGACTCTCTGGTTGTGAAATAGCAACAGTACGAATTTTCAATTAGACGTCTATGTTTTCTTTCGACTTAGCGGCTATCTCTCTAACTTCTGGCCGTAAAGAGGACACTGACATTCACTGACCGTCTAGGTGAGAGCTGATTTCTAACTGCTCGCTGATCCCTTCATCACTGGCGGCTGGGTACTTACTTACGTCTGAGTTCCTGCCTCTGTCTGCTTATAGGGATAATGGCTAGGGCCCCACCCTCTTATCCGTCCACTTATGTTCCGGGAAAGTAGACCACGTCAAAAGCTGGATGGGTGATCAGCTTCTTATAGGTCTCTACTTTTATGATTACCTAAAATAATTGACAAAATTTTATGTTTGCCAATAAAAAGACGGTCTCGAGACAGGAATCTTGAACACTCTGACGATAAAGTTGACTCAAAGATGGACTGTAGACATAATTCCCAACAAAATCCGATAATTAAGTGGACTTAAAAGGAAATAGAATTTATCTACTTATCTCCTAAGGATGTTTGAGAATTCATATTGTTAAAGATCAATAGCAATTATTGAAAAGGATTTGTTTAATACAATACCTTTTGTGTACAGATGTGAAATGTTTTTTGAATGCAGAGAGATTCAAGAAACCCTCTTCGATTGATTTAAAATGAATAATAATTGATAATTTCATCTAAAGAATGAAACTGCTAATATATTTCCCATGAAGAATGAAATAGAAATCTCAAATATTAAGTTTTTGATTGACTTAATAATGTATTTGTCAAACTTATGCATATAGTACTTCAGATGCCGGGGATTTCCGCTGAATCACATCGAAGCATTCAATCATGAATGATTTTGAGGGGATTTATAAAAGATGAACGATTAATTACCTGTTAAAAGGTGTAAATGAAATATTTAAACAGGCAAGGTGTTCACACGAATATCAGATGAAGAAATAACAACTTTTGCTTGCATTCAATCAACTCAGAGGACGATGAACTGTTTATTTTCTTTGCTTAAGTATGATAATAACTTATCTTGAGATGTTCGAGCAATATTTCCGATAAACAGTTATTCGACAAGGGCACATGTCAAACTGATTATATTCTTTGTACAGATTAATATTCTAGTTTGATTTAATCATTATTTGTCTTCAAGAATTTGAATAACAAATTTTTCCTGATAGTCCTTTTCGTTTTATCAATATCCTAATTGAATTGATTTCTTTTTCTTGATATTTACCCTTATTCTCTTCCCGTCGTCTTAAAATATTTGATTGTCTTTCTTTGCTTTGTATTCTTTATGTTTTCATATCAGGATTATTTGGTGTCTCTCCTTGAACAAAACTAAAAAGCGCTGAAACGTTCTCCTCAGCGTTATTATTATTATTATTCTTTTATGATTATGTTTGTTCCTTTCTTCGTCACTTCGCACGGTCATTACGCCCTGCCAATATATCATAAATAAGGAACTATTCCGATTCGATCGAATGGAAAGAGGGGAAAAGACACTATTTGGTGTCAGTAAAAAAATGAATGAAGGAAAGAAAGAAGAGAAGATAGAAGTGGGGAGAGAGAATAAGATTAAGCTGGTAAGAACAGATACTAGACTTTGATTTTAGCCAAAAGGCTGAGACCCGATAGTGAACGCTATAAAAGAGACATTTTTCAGACGCGCAGTATCAGATAAACGAAACCAATTTTTAAAAAAATCGTCAAAAATCCAGTAACTATAAATGATTTAACATCGTCTGCTGAGTTATTTTCAAGTTATGATTAAAAGAACTGGTCATAAGACGGGTAATTTGGCTAGAAAAAAATGAAAAATAGGAAGATAGAAGTGTTTATTGCTTGCTTCTAATACCGCATTAAGAATGGCAATACCGTTTTCATGGCGTCGAAAAAGAAGTGACATATCAGAAACGCTACTTTGTTTAAGTGAGAAAACGAATGAAAGAAGTGTAGAGAGATATGGCTGTTTCAATGAAATGAAAAAAGTTGTCAATTTCAAGTCTTTTCATTTTTACCCACTTCTTAAAATAACGACTAACATTCATATTTTTGATTGTTATTGCCATATGTTGTTTAAAATTGTTAAGCTAAAATAATTAAGAATGAGACAGGGGAATTTTTATGGTTATTTTATTGTCGTAGAACTCGCCATGGGCTTACTCAATTATCATTAACTGAAGAATTCGTTAGAAAATTAAAATTGGAAAACATTTCACGGGTCTTTATTATTATTATTATTATTATTATTATTATTATTATTATTATTTTTTGATTTCTCTTGTATACATAGTTTCTTTCAGAGTCCTCAGGTCAGAAGTGGCTTCGTGAAATTTTCCACTGACCATTTTTGTAAAAAAACAATGATCTCACATATTTTGCTTAGATTATTATTATTATTATTATTATTATTATTATTATTATTATTATTATTATTATATTTCCTTTTGATTTCTGGTGTGTATTCATTTCTTTCCGGGTCCCTATCAGTGATCTAATGTCAGAAATGGCATCATGATATTTTCCAATGAGCGATTTAAAAAAAAAAAATACGCACATATTTTACATAGATAAAGCCCTTCGTAAGCTGTGGGCTGTACACGTGAGAACATTTTATTTGTATTTCTTTAAGGCCTGGGCTGCCAGTAATCCCTTCAATGAGTCTATTAAAATCATTTGCAATCAATCCGAGGCCTCCAGCCACAAAAGGCATTGATGTCCCCATGTGTTACATTTTTGAGAATTCGATTTCAAGGACCTTATATTTTGACAGCTTTTTGAAGATATTCAAAGATATATTGCAGTCTGCAGAGGCTGCTATATCAATAAGGAAGTTTTTTTTTTTTTTTTTTTTGCTGTCTCTCATAACAATGCCTGGACGATTAGCTTTGATTGTTCCGTCTGTGTGCATTGTGTATTCCTCTAAAATTGTCTTGGGTCCTATCTCTGTAACCGGACCTGGGTGATGTTCATACCAATTTCTTTCAGTTCCCTTTCCGTAGACGTTGCATATTTTCCAATGCAGACATTGGCCCACTCTGTCATGACGGGTGGGTATTCAGTGCGTGCCAATACCTTGCAACCTGATGCAAAATGATAAATTCTTTCTGGTTTATTATTATTAGTAGTAGTAGTAATAGTAGTAGTAGTTGTAGTAGTTGTAGGAGTAGTAGTAGTAGTATTAGTAGTAATTTTGCTATTATTATTATTTAATTTTATTTTCGTTGTCTATAAATTTTACATAGATTATTATTATTATTATTATTATTATTATTATTATTATTATTTGACACTATTTTCCTTTCGTTCATTTTGTCTGTTCTCCATTATATCGTACGAGCTAGGCTTTATTCAGATTTTCTCAAAATAGAATGGGTTATTCAGCAGCGGCTGATAAGAAATGGTCGTAGTTCCAACCCTGTCTTCAATTCTCTGCATCAAACTTCTCAGAATTGTACATGTCTCGTGAGCAGAGTGCCATTATCTGAAGAGGTTCTTAATATAAATCCCGGTCACAAGGTTTTCCATTCATTATTGCATGTTTTATCATTGTTGCAATGGCGACCACAAGAACAGGAACAACTTCTATTTCATTACGGATATTACATGTTTATAATCTCACTACCTCTCCCTTTGTTTCGTCAACTACTTTTACTTCCAATGCTAAAACTACATATCGATAATACAACACTATCTTCTTTCTCGATAGTAACATCTGACTTATTTCCTTCGTATACATAATCAAATTACTAAATGGAGCAGCTTTACACTCTCATTTTCCAATACCGCATGTAGTTCCTGCCCATATCACTTTTTTTCTTCTCACCAGTTTCTATATTTCTACCCATTCTTCTTCTTCTTACTATTAATGTTATTGTTGGCTTTTTGTTTAGTACAATCGTTTACTGGTACATTAGCAGCGGCAAAGTAATGAATAGATTCTTTATGTTTGGAAAAATTATAATTTTAGGAAATACTTTACATGTTCGTGTTTATATTTTCTTTTCGTTAATAACTCTCTCCTGACTAGATGAACAGTGTTCACTTCAAGGAATTCTTTGCATTTCTTGTAAACAGGAATCGCCAGGTATTTTGGATAATATCCATCAATCTTTTGGGAACAAAGCCAGAGTTTCAGTTATTATTGGTATAGCAGTAGTTTCAGATTCTATATTAGTTCTTGAATTTCAACATTATATACAAAATTTGCCAAAGTCTCTAAAAGAAACACTGGATTGGAACGAAAGGTCGTAGTATTTTTCAATAGAATTTCAAATACAATATTTAAATATATGTGCATAGGTTTTATTCAAACATTCTGCCATTTTGTTCCATAAACCTTTGCAATTTTTCAGGCAGCTTCATGATTCTATCCTCCCAGAACTTTGTATCTTTCTGAGTGTAGGACGTTTTCACAGGTTTTCAAGAAACTGAACTTTTTTTTTTCATTAAGAGAATATTGTAACGAATATGGAGTAACAAGGTCAGGTGAGTAAGACAAGTTTTTTTTTACTACATCTCAGCAAAACTGTAACAATTTCTATTGAGGATTTAATGACATGTGAGTTCTGGCGTTGTCAAAATAAAAGACCATAATCATCCGGTAAGATTTCATTGATCACTGCGTTTAACTTGTTCATTTTGGGGCGCGTTACTTACATGAATTCAACCATTGGCATTTGTTGGAAGAGTTATTAATGTATTTCCTATTCAAGACATACACTGCATCAGATTTATTTTCTTTATTCCCAGGTCATTTATCACTAAACATTTTTCTATACAAACCATTTTTCATCATCTTTCCCTTCAAAAGAGGTTCTTATCTTTTGCGTTTGAGAGGGAAATACGGTCCATTTAATTCTGATTCAATGAAATCGAAATTAAAGCATTCAAAGATCCTAGACTATTTACATGTCTAAGTGCTTCACATATCTAAAACCTTTCAAGTGTCTCTGCCATATCCTGCATCGTGTGACTGGGATTATATTTAATCTGCGTTTAGATTTGGTCACCATTAACGACTGCAGGTCCACTAACAATTTATCGGTCATACAGATCGAAATGTTCATTTCTGATTATAGCGAATAACATAGGAATAGCTGTGTCAGCTATGGCAACATCCTCATAAACGGCATATATTTCTTTTAATGTTTGTACAGCGTTTGAACTCCTTTCTGGACATAAAAAATCAACAAAAAACGAAAATGAATCTCATTCTTCTTTGTTTTCTTTCTTTTAACATAAAACGTTGAAAATTAATAAATCACACACAATTGATTTGAAAAGACTCATTAAAATATTACCTTTAAGGATGCGTGTATGTATAACGAATTTCAGTCACGTGTGAAACGATACCATGCTCAAACGGCACCTATTGAAAAACCATAAGAACTTTTGAAGCAGCCCAATATTTTTATCTAGTGATGATAATTTTGTTTTTTGTTTTTTTCCGCACATTTTTTAATCACTATGCTTGGCTTTTAGGTTTTATACATCTGTCAGTATGAAGTTTAAAATTCACAAAAACAGTGGCCTCTTGGTATTTTTAATATTTTGTTATTATCCAAAGTATTATTGCTCACTGTTATCAAGTCATGCAATTTCCTATCCATAAAAGTTGCAGATTTTCCAATACAGACATTGGCCAACTCTGTTATGCCATGATTTATATTCAGTGGGTGCCTATACCGTGCAACCAGAAACAAGATGGACATTTCCAGTTTTGGTCCTGAGCATCAAGGAGAAAACGTTTGCGCTTTTAACCCTGCACAACGTAACAATTTATAGGCACGGTGTTTGTTTCGCGAAGTATAATAACCGTGAAGAAGTTTATCCTTCCGTCGTTTCTGTATCTGGTCGATTGCATTTGGCTTTGCTTTCTTTTTAACATATTTTCAGTTGCAGCCGGTCTATTTTGATTTATTTGCATTTCTTCATACACTTGAAACTCCATCTTGAACTTGTTGGCTTTATTTATTAGGGAATAAATTTTCTTAATTCTTTCATGTTCTTTGACACAGATCATCATCTCGTCTTCTGTAGTTTTTAGATGTCTTTGGTTGTTGTAGTTTTATAAAACATTTCTAGTAGAAATAATTCGCTGCCTCCTTAGGATCTGGACGCCTACAAACGATCAACATCAGTCTTGGGATGATGCATGCGGTGGCAAGTAAGAAGATTTCTCGTTTTGACGTCCATCAGTTTGATGTCAGCTATGGTCCAGTTAAGGATGTTGAAATTTTTTGCACCACGGATACATCCCGTACGGGTCGGTAAGGCTGATATCCTCTTTTGTTAATTCAGTTCGGTATATAACACTAGACACACACAACTGTAGTATTCTTTTCTTACTTTCTTCTTCCTTTTCTTATGCTGTATTCCATCTCCGTCACTGACTCCTAGGTATTTATAGGCTTCTTTTTGTTCTAGTTCCCTAATCTTTGTGAAAAAATCTAGATCCATTGAGTGTGTTTCTGTAATTCTCCTTTTCTTGAATGTTACTTTTGCACATTTATCTAATCCGGAATCCATACCTATGTCGTCACCGAAACGTTTTCCAGTATTGAGGCGGCCCTACAACCTATTTTCTTCTTTTGGTAAAGAGATTATTCCATGTAGAGTAGCTGATTGAATAATTTATTGTTTACTTTGTATCCGTAGTTATTATTCTTTAGTTCATGCAGAAGTGTTCACAGAGAGTCTCTTTGAAAGATTCCTCTTCGAATATTCAGGCGGTTGCAAGTGTCTCTGGTTTTATTTAGGTATAATATGGTTTTCCACATTCCCATGCAATGTTTAAGGAAATTTACTATCACTGAGGAGACTTTGTACATTTCCTAAATCTTAAGTATGCAATAGTGTGGCACACTATCAAATGCTTTACGGGGATCTCTCCATAGTGTGATGAAATTTCTACCTCTTTTCTTACAATTTTCCAGAATCGTTTTGTTTATCAATAGTTTATATTTGCGTCCATATGAATCTCTTTTGCAACCCTTCTGTTCTAGGGGAAGAATGTTGCTTTGAAAAAAAAAGAGAAAGTACAGTTCATCAGAACAGACGTGATCAGCTTATACGTGATGAACAGACGTGTCATTGTCCATATTTTTCGGGTCATCTGTTTCACCCGATTTTAGCAGGAGATAAGTAATAATTTCAGTAATTCATTCTTGAACTTCATTGTGATTACTAATACGCACACATTGATAAATTTTGTGCAAGAGTTTTATGGATTGATGAGAGAAGATAGAGCCAAAAGTTGGGTAACTTGTCATTTCTTGGACATTTCCATTTTTGGAAGTTCGTTAGAATTTGCCTAACATTAGCCTTGGTTATATTTTTCTTATTCTTATAAAGTTTTATTAATCATTCGTTCATCTTCTTTGGATCCATTCTGCATTGGGGTTATATTCCTTTGGCTGGCTGCAAATATTCTCCCAAAATTTCTGCACGTTTTCAATTGATGTTGGCTTTTTTGACATCTGCAACTGCAACTCCCATTTCACTGTGAAATTTTTTAAGGTCCGTTTGGAAAATCCTGTTTTGTCGATAGGACCTACAACGCTTTTCATATCGTCTTGTTCTCTGTGACTTTAACTGCAGTTTCTGTTTAAGTATTTCCTTGATTGGTGGAATTTCATTTAGTAATTTAATTTTATATCTCCACTTGATCTTTCTGCATTTTCGTGTTGAGACACTTGGGTATCTTTAGATATCATCTATTATCGATAACTCTTGTCTAATTTCCTTTTATTTCTTACTTTAATTTTGCTTTCCAAACTGGCTCTTTTTCTCTGTTGTTTGATCTTTTCATTGTCCAAGCTGCCCAGTCGCAGCTAAAGCTGTTGCGTATATGACATTATTTGCTTATGTGATGTTTCCCAGTGGTTTGTCCGTTAACAGTGTTTCCAATGAAGCGTTATATGTTTGCACAATATCCTTATTGTACTTTGTCATATGAATTTTTGGTCTCTGTCTGACATTTGTGTGCGAGTTACTCTGCTGAGTACTTGAATAATGTTGTTTCCGATTCGTTGATTTTACCTTTGTTCTTTTCAATGAATCCTAATTGCAGTTTATATCATAGGGAGATTCTTCACTTTTATTTTCTGAGAGATTATTATATTCTATCTCATTTATTTTATTTTTTACCTCATCTTCTGTCATATTAACTCTTTATTGTTTGAGTGACGGGTTATTGTATTCTCTTTTATACTTAGTTTTATCGAGTTTATTTCCGCATTTGAGAGTCTTTTATTTCGCCCGATGCCCCTGCGGAGGTTGGCAAGTATGTTTGGGTTGAGATAGAGTCTTATAGCATTTTCTAACATAGTTCTCTATATTTGGCATGTCTGATCCGGGATGTTCTTTTGTGGATTATCGCGGGTAAAAGGATGTCATGGCTTGTTGATATTTTTCACGAGACCATTTCGTTCGCTATTAATTGATTTCGCATTGAGTCACTTGGTCCAAGGCTGAAAATAATCTGGGTTTCGTGACCATCGTAGTAGGAAAAGTTTGTTCCAGAAACAGATTTTTCCACCCCAGACTGGTTCGTCACTAAGGGACGCGGACCTTTTTGTCCTGGGTGACGGCTGACCCGATATTTTTTTGTACACACAAAGATTTGTAATTTTTCCGTTTGATCCTTGACCACCAAGAGGTAATTTAGGGTTAGGGTTAGGGTAACCAGCTCTAGGACAACTGTCGACCAAGACTAAAGAGCTAGTTCTACCCATGAAATAGCGGTGGGGGAAGTTGTATTTAAATATCCATTGCTCGAGGGTATATCAATTGATGTTTCATTCGGGAAATTAACGTAGAGATATGAAAATGGTATTGAAATGGTACTATAAGTCAATATGGCCATTATGAGATGAAAGGTAACAGTTGGCGATACATTGGGGGTAAACACAAAACAAAAGAAAAAAATAGATAATCAGCCAAAACGATCCTTACCAGTGTGCAGACATGTACACACACTGGTCTCTCCCCTCTATTCCGACCTATGAGGGTCAAGCAATTCAATTCCCAGGAATCGACAGCCAGACACCACAACATACAACTTGCTTATAATGATGAAGCCTTTGTGCAGAACCTACCACACATTTTGAAGAACTGAAAACAGAGAGCTGGTGCCACAAGGACCCTAAACGGTCCTCCGCATGTTTTGTACTTCTCCTAGGCTATACATCCCAGTCTCTCCTGCTATTTACCCATAGTTATTTACCCATATATATATATATATATATATGTATATATATATATATATATGAGGCACGGCGAAGTAATGGATATCGGCTTGGATTGAGGACTGGGAGAGCCGAGTTCAAATTCCAGTCAGATCCATTATATTCACTTACGTGCTAATACCCTCGGGAAAGGTATGGAATCCTCTTCTTCTCCCTCCAGCTATGGGTAAATAGCAGGACAGACTGGGTTCTATAGCTTTGGATGGCAACTGCTCTAGGAGGACACATCTGAATTCAAAACCTGTGGAGGATCGTTTGGGGTCCTTGTGGAACGTAGTGCACCAGGTCTCTGAATTCGGCCCTTCAAAAAGTGTGGATGGTCCTGCACGAAACCTTCACCACTATAATCAATTCTCATGTGCAGCTGTCGGGCTGTCGGTTTCCTGGGTACTGATCTGCTCGTACGTACGTCGGATTCTACGGATTCTATATATATATATATATATATATATATATATATATATATATATATATATATATATATATATATATATATATATATATATATATATATATATATATATCGACAAAGATACACTCTACTCAGGTAAAAAGCGAATTCATTTACGGAATGTTCAAATGGAAGTGAGGAAAAATTAAAAAATAAATATAAGTAAAAAAATTGAAGTTAAAATGACTTAAAATACAATTTAAAAAAATAAAAGAAATATGTAAACGGGAACACAGTGGCATCGACCAAAGACTAATAATAATTATTATTATTATTATCATTATCATCATCATCATTATTATTACTATTATTATTATTATTAGTAGTAGTAGTAGTATTAGTATTATTATCATTATTATCATTATCATTATTATTATTATTATTATTATTATTATTATTATTATTGTTGTTGTTGTTGTTGTTGTTATTTACTCGGATCTGATCTTAACATATGATAGTTAATGCATAGATAGCTGTCCACAACAAGCAACCTTAGATGTGCAATTTTCTTCTGACTCTAATTTTTCATCACTTTTCCTATGATTATTACCTGTCCTTAAGAGGCTTCTCCCTTCTGCAACTGTTCCACTTTGCAATCAATGCCAACCAATTTTCTTTATGCAATCTATTCTGTCAGCTGCCACACCAAGCGAACCAATGACAACTGTCATCATTTTGACCTTCTTCAATTTGCAAAGCTTTCTGAGATCAAACTTGAGTAGGTCATAATTGATTAATTTCTCTTCATTTTTATTCTATCCTTCTGCCAAAAGGAAGCGATGACTCAAAGATCAACTTTTCTCTTTCTATTTTATCTTCCACTACAAATGGTCCAGATTTGTTTTGTATCAGTTTATTACATGTTTGTTTTGAAAAACCCCACAACATCTCACATATTTCTAATTTGCAGAGTCTACCTGGTTTATGATTTTACCATTCATTTTCTTGCTGAAAAAACTTCTAACACAACTTAGAATTAATTTTTTGCTTACTTGATCATGTAATTATTATTATCATCATCATTATTATTATTATTATTATTATTATTATTATTATTTAATTTGAAAGTTCTTGATTGATTTCTGGTGGTCATTGTCATGGACAACAGGTATTCGCAAATATTGAGGACTTTCCCAGTATACTTGTAGCCCTTCAGCAATGTCGTAGTTAGAACAATTTTAAGCTTTCTTCGGATTTTAAATTCTTATTTGACAACTGAAAGTGCACCTAATATTATGGACAGGGTTTTAAACTTCATAATGTATATGGCTTCAACTCCCTGATAAAGATCCTGCTGTTTTTCTAATATGTCATTATACTTCATTTCCAATCTGATTCGCCGAAACTGCTACGATCTGTCAGATTCTATTTTTCCTGATTCCAGATTTTCAGTCTGGTAATTTCGTTAAGTTTGGTTCGTTGGTCTATGTGTAGAAATTACAAATTATTTTGTGATTTTTGTCTTCCGGGAAAGTCTTTGCTTAGTCCAGATATTAGAAGACATGGTCGACATGAAATTGTTTGTACCTCTAGTGGATGACTGCTGTCATATTTATCAGGGCATGTATATTTTTATTAATGAAGAATTTGATGCAGGTTCGGGAACATACCAACAGTTGGCAACAAAACGGCCAGCTGTTACGAATTCAGAACAACATTCTTCCACTGGAACAGAAGAGAGACCGGAGAGGTCCATATAAGCTGATAAACAAAATAATCCTGGAAAATTGCAGGAGAAGATGTACAAACCTTAGCAAAATTTCAGGTGGGTTTAGCTTGAAGAGTGTACCTTCTTTGTTGATGGAGTGGATTTGGTGTTTTACTATTTGTAGGAGAGGGTCATTGGCTTTTGTGAGGTATCCTTTCAATCCAATTGTTGTAGTTTTTAGAGTTAGTTCACGTTGGATTAGATCTCAGCCCATAAAATCTCTTGGTACGTACAGCCTATCAACACCTGATTTCGGGTGGAGAATCCTCATTTGGGTAAGCATTTTTCTTTTTTTTTTAATGTCATTCAACTTACATTTAATAATGTTGGAGCTGTATGTCACTACGGGTAGAGCTAAGGTGTTGATAACCTTCTTTTTATTGGTCATTACACCAGTAAATTCCTCTTTTACATACCTTCTGTCCTGATGAGAGGAAATTTTTTCTCTCAGAAAAGATCCATTGCCTCTCAGTTATGATAGATTGTTATTATTATTATTATTATTATTATTATTATTATTATTATTATTATTATTATGTGCCGTGTTCCTTCAGGGTGTAGTCGATGATGGTTTTGTCTCTTTGTTACCTCTCCTAAACATTGAATCGCCATCCATCTACTCAAGATTGCTAGATAGGCGTTTTTTTTTTGCTCTGTCTCCCTTGTATTTAATCTGCCTAGTGAGTATCAAATTTTCCAAACCCTCTTTCCTTATTATATATCCTAGGAATTTCAACTTTCTCTTTCTGATGATCGTTTTTTTCTATCTTCTCTAAAAGTTCATCTTGCCTCAAATGTTTGGTCCATGGTATTCTCAGCATCCTTCTGTAGAACCACATTTCTGTTGCTTGAAGTCTCTTCTTCATCTGTAAAGAGATTGTTCAGCATTCACCACCATAGTGAAGGGTAGATGTTCCATAACAGTTCAGTATACTTTGGTCAGCTTCTGGAAGGTATCTTTCGCTATCCCAATCCAGATTTCTGATAAAATCCTTCTCAAATACTTAAATGTTTGTACGTTGGAATTTGGTATCGTCAATATATAATTTGCATGTTGGCTTCTCCCTTTTGTTAACAACCATGCATTTCCTCTTCTTGCTTTCCTTCACTACCTTCTGTAGACTTTCTTGCAGTTCATTTCTTTTTCTCTTATAAACAATGTGAATTCTGCATATGTTATGTCGTTAAGATTGTAGCTAGCAATAACAAATCCTGGTATGACTTCAAATTCTCTCAAAAATGTCTCACACTATAGTACTGATAAAAACCAACACCAAATGATAAAATAATCAGTAATATATAATAAGCAAAAAACGACACTATCATGTGCCACAAAACTGAAATCGGATGAACAGTTATTTCCTTTTAAAAGGTTGTTGACGTTAATGTACAGTTTTATATTTCTATACGTTTGGGCCTTTGACAGTGAGCATTTTAGCTCATAAATGAAGCATACTTAAAACTATATTTTATATATATATATATATATATATATATATATATATATATATATATATATTGACCACTAATATTATCTATCTATCTATCTATCTATATATATATATATATATATATATATATATATATATATATATGAGCGAGAGAGAGAGAGAGAGAATTCAAATTCGAAGCACTTATCAAAATTTGAGTAAAGTAAACGGTCGTGAACGAAATGTAGTACGGAATTTCGTTTCGACTTTTTGTCATATCCTATGTAATTATTTCCAAAAAGAAAGTAGAACTTATGATTGTAGAGGGTTTTTTCCCATGTCCAAATTTCTATAACATTTGGGTAGCTCTATATGTTCTTCTTAACAGTTGTTGATCACCTCTAATGGGAACTTTGATATTAGTTTTAATATTTGGAGAGGATCATACCGAAACTATATTGGACGAGTTAAGAGCTGAGTCACGACTGTTCGCTTAATCAACTAAAAGTAACGCGTCAATTAATCCCAAGCAATTTTCGTTGGCTGAAAACGAACAATGACATGACAGAATAAGACTTTCATAAACATATTGATTATTCAGCAAAAGTGTAGAAAAATCTTAAGACAGCGCATGCATGTTAAATTTGTAAATACGAATGCGGTTGTTGTAGCAGTTGACATGGAAGCAATTCTGACGAATAAACATACAAACTTTGGAAGAAATGCGATAAGGCACAGTCGACAGCATTGACGATCTGAAAAACCTATCTAGAGGAAACTCAATGGCAGTTATTCAATCTTTGACCCTCAGTGCCCACTGCAATGGAAATCATTTCTATGAAGTCTTTCATGGAACGGAATATTCTGAAATAGATTTGTTAGAATAGAGCCATCATTTTAATGAACCCTCGAGATGTGCAGATGCAAATGATCATATCGTGATTATGTTTATGATAATATGAATAGGAACAAGAAAATAAAAAATATATATATATATGAAAGCAGAACATTAAAAAGAAAATTATACTATGACAAGGTGTTGAAGATTCTCGATTCGACACAGTTACAAAACTTATGAATGGGCAAACGTAAGTATCTATACATTATTGATCGCACTTAGAAGTTTTCAGTGCCCCTTGTACTAGATTAGAAGTAGCTCAGGTAATTAGCTCATGAAAAATAAACGATATAGTAAATTTAAAACGGCAAACTAAAATAAACGTAACTAAAAGAGATATGGCATCGGATAACAAGTTATTCCACTGGGAATTGTGCAAACGCTTAGGATTTAACTGAGAACATAATACTATATGTATAAAGCAAAATATATGTTAAAAGAAAAATTCAAAGGCTGATATTAAAACGAATCCTCGTCTACTGTTCCGAAAGACAAACTTTGTCTTTGAAATGCAAGTTAACATGAGACGCCATTGTTGCAGATCACGGTGCCAGTTGAAAAGGAAGTTGAAAGGAGGGAAGTAATATGAAGATTCCCAAAGACCTAAAAGAAAACTGAGGAATGTGCTAAAAATCATCTGTGGTTTTCAAAAAGTTACCAATGGCCCTTACAAAGATATTTTAAAGTATCGGAAATTCTCTACAGTATCAAAACCGATCAATCGATTGCCATCAATAAAATGAGATCGAATACATCGCCTACTACTCGAGTTTTCAAGATATTCAACGAACGCTTACTGGTTTAAAAGCTTAAGTAATAATAACAATAATAATCGTCGAATCCTAACGAACTGACAAAGTAATGACAAGCAACGAAACAACAACAAAAAAAGAAAAAAGAAATGCGAGCTAATGTTGTCTTCTCAACGTTGATTGATTGATAGATTCGCTTTCTACGGCTTATCAAACTTTAAAGACTATTTAAAGACAGAAATATTTGTAGACCATTTGTTTTGAGTAATAATGGGTTAATGAAACAAGTCTTACGAATTAACCCAGAAGAGAGAGGTGGATTCATGCCTTTTCCAACGGTATTTGTTCGTAAGTGAATATAAGATACCAACAGGAATTGAAACTCGACTCACAATTAACAATTTCGAGCCATTATCCATTACACAGCCTACACATCTAAGCTTACAGAACCTGGTATTCGGAAAAGTTCACCCGTCTATATACTGAACTGGTTCGACGTTGCTTAACTTCCGTGATCGTGCGGGAACCGGTTCTGAATGACATGGACTTGCTCGAAACAGCTGTACTGAAGATTAGAAAAAGGACAGTTTTACTGAAGTTTGAAATGCGAATTGATCGAAGCCTGGGGACTAGAGGTATTCAATATGAATCACACGTTCATATGTGTCAGATGGTATATGTAGCCATTTGTGCAGAGAAAAGAACGACACCAGGAAAAACGTACTGTCAAAAGGTGAA
>CAHIKZ030002323.1:3780000-3790000 GCA_903632075.3 Acanthosepion pharaonis | reverse complement strand
CGTGGAATGGACATACGAAGTACTAACATGTTCACTGGGCCATGTTTAATTGGAAAAATACGAAAAAAAGTAAATAATAGCGGAATTATTTTCTTTCAATTAATTTGTAAAAGTAAAAAAGGGTGTAAAAAGGGGGTGTAAAACAAATTGTCAAAATTTAATAGATTTTTTAATGTGTCATATGACGTATAAAATTGAATCAGTCAATAAATCATTTTGGTGATTGGTTGTGGAAATTTATCCATGTCAGATTTAACATGACTTTTGCGCTGACCATTGTTGTATACAACCCACTTTTCATCACCTGTTATTTATTTAAGGAACGATTTGTTGTGATAAAATATTCATCATGATAATTTTTTCCCAAAAATGGAAATCACTTATGGCTGACAGTAATATATTTCTGTTTATGTGTGTATATGCGCCTTCCTACAAAATCTATGGATCCGAGATCTCCTAGCTAGTTATATAAAAGGTATATATATTTAAAAGGAAGTCTCATATTTTCCAATTCCGTAAGACGCAATGTAAAAATAAATACATTTTAATTAAAAAAAAAAGAAATCTACATAAATACAAATATGAAAAATGTATATTAGTGAATTCAGAATTGCATCACTTCGAAATTTTATCCATTCGGTAAGAAAAAAGTTCTGTTCGAAAATATTTTCAAAAGAAAATAAATCATAAGTCGCTTAAATGACTAACATTAAACACGACATTATTTACGAACTGTCGTTTTAATATGTTACTTTCTTTTCAAATGGAATAAAATTATTTGTTCTGTATGGAAAATACGTTTCCTTTGGCAACCAACTTGGCTCAAAGGTATCATTTAAAATAAAGCAGTTATTTCCTCAGTAATCAATGATGCATTCTTTCTCATATATCTAAAGTTGGACAAATAATATGCAGTTGACACTAAAGGATGGTATTTACATTTATCTTTAGACAGTCGGGCGTTGAGCATAACTCATCGCTTTTCTAACCTACGGTTTGTTTTTTCTTGGGTGATTACTGTTATATCCAAAGCTTGGGGATAAATTAAATGGATGAGATTTTGAAGATTTCACAGCCTAAAACCGTTTCCGGAACAACGATATTCATTCCGAAGAGATTCGTAAAGAGACAAACAATCGCTCCAAATATGCAATTTATATGGAAATTTTTAATTTGTTATTTTTTTTTTCTTGAAAGAAAATATATCGTTAACACTCAAAATCTTTCAAACACAGAGTTTTTGGTTATTAAAATTTTAGAACTTCTTTTTAAATCAGGGTATCCTTTAATAGGAATCTTAGACTCTCCGAATTCTTAACACTAAGAGCCTTTTATCTGGTAATCTACGATACTTAGAATATTTGTATTTCGAATTCTGTCACTTAAGGAATCTTAAATCTGGAATAATTGACTCCTGGAATCTTTGAATTTTTGAATCCTAAATTCTGTGATTCTTTTCATTTATTTGTAATTTTTTACTCTTAGAAACTTAGGAACTTGATAATCCATGAATCGCGACGTCTTTAACTCTGAAAATATTTTATTAGGAATAAGTGACTCTCAGAATCTTTGAATTATTTAGATTTTGAATTTCGAATTCAATGAGGTTTGGGATCTTTTATTGGTAATATTTGACTTTTAGAATCTTTGATTTGTTTAAATTTTGAATGTCTAATTCATTGATGCTTGGAATTTTTATTGGAAATATTTTACCCTTGGAACTTGAATCTCGAATTCTTTCACTTTTATAGTCTTTAAGTCGTACTCTTTGGGTCTCGAAGAAGGTTTTTTAAATTTTGAACCTCGAATTATTTGATATTTGGAATCTTCAGCTTTAGAAATCAGTTACTGAAAATCCTAGAGACAAAGAATTTAGGATTCGAAATCTTTGAATCAGGGAATATTTTACTCAAAATATTTAATAAATTCTTTGTTTGTTTGTCTCATATAAGTTTGACTATCGGGCTCTTCGTCTTTTGGAAACTTTTCCTCTTTTAATTTTTAATTCGTGGAATTGTAAATATGACGTTGGTAATAGAATGACAAAATTCATATAAATTTCAGAGAAACCCTTCATCAGAATGAAATAATGTTCTTATTGATTGAGTTATATTTAATTATATACCCCCCACCACGACCTATATATTACCTCTCAGTACAAATATTACTAGCGATTACGTGGCGAGGAAAAAAGGTTAAAGATTAATTTGTTATTAGAATAATTACTGTATAGTATCTTATATATATATATATATATATATATATATATATATATATATATATATATATATAGAGAGAGAGAGAGAGAGAGAGAGGAGGAGGAGGAGGCACGGTGGAGTATTGAGGAATCTCAGAGCTGAGTTCGAATTCCAGTCGAATCCATTACATTCACTTACGTGCTAATACCCTTGGGAAAGGTATGAATCCTCTTCCTCTCCCTCAAGCTATGGGTAAAATAGCAGGACAGACTGGGTTCTATAGCCTTGGATGGCAACTGGTCTAAGAGAAGGGCAACTCTGAATTCAAAACCTGCGGAGGGTCGTTTGGGAACCTTGTGGCACTCTGTGCACCAGGTCTCTGTATTCGTCCCTTCAAAAAGTGTGGATGGTCCTGTACGAAGCCTTCACCACTATAATCAAATCTCATGTGCTGTTGTCAGGCTGTCGGTTTCCTGGGAACTGATCTGCTTGACCCTCATACGTCGAATCACGACGGAAGAGTCGATTATTATGTAGGGCCATAAGGTATAATAATCAATAAGTGCTTTATTTTAGTCTAGTGCAACCATTTTAAAGGACAAAACGCGTAAAATATATGATTCCAATTTATCCATCGATGACTGTATGTCTATATTCTCCCATAAGATTACGATCAAATCACATTGAAACCCCAGTTGTTATTTGATCTCTGAAGTTGATCAGTGTACTTAGATGGAGGACGGCTTTGCAACAACGTCTATTGTGAGTGAAAACCATTTGGGTATGGGACGAGCAACTTCATCCCCTAAAGCTTTACATAATTCACAGGAGTAAAGCTTAGTTATTTTGAGGTTTGTGCCTCCATACTCAGTGGAGCCAACGGGAATAAAAAAGGAGGACCATTTTTTCTTAATGGGTATCACCCCATGAAAGGCAATAAAGTCACTAAGACACAAGGGGGGGTTACAGGGTGTGGAAGATTTAGGAACAGAAATATTAATAATGAGCAGGAAGAAGAAAGAGTGATCAGGAGAACAGTAGATGGCGATTGACATTGCATTTAAATTTATATAGATTGAAATTTGCTGAAAAGCATGGAGTCGGAAGGAAGTTCTCTCAGCTGGAATGGTAGGCTTAATTTTATTAGAAAATTACTTGTTTCTTAAGCAGTGGATAATTCTTCAAAGAAATGAGCGATTGTTATTTATTTTAACATTATGAATTCAAAATAAATCATTTTTGAGTGAATTTACTTCTTTTGAGTCACAAAACTTGATACGCTCTATTTTAAACATTTTTTATTTTTTTATTTTCAGTTTGCGTTCAGAATCATCGCTTGTATATGAATTTTGATGGAATTAACAATATACGGTTTCGGAGCCGAAAGAAAAATGGCTAATTACTGCCTGATTAATATGTGAACTTTTCACTTTTTCTCCTATTAGGGGGGGTCCCGTGTGCTGTTGACTTTTTGCTTGATTTATCGACTGAACAGCATTATATACTGACATATCCAAATCATTATTCTTCATTATTTAGTCTAGTGATATGCAAATGCTGTATAATTAACATAGCAAATACATAGACAATATAAATACCCAAGCAGTAAGAGCAGAGCAGCTGTCGCTCAGTCGACTGGCTGATCGGTTGAACTCTCCGCCTTCGGACGGGGAGGAACCCGAAGAAAGCTACGCCGAAGGGCGGATTCTCTTTCGGGGACGTAAACCGACCCTGCACCCGTTTATACGGGTTCAATGGGCATATTTTTGGCCGAGCGCACGGGCTCGGAGATCCCACGTTAAAAAGGCCTTGTGCCACATGATGCCGTAGTCGGGGGGGCGACTGAATATCGTCGATATCTGAGTGTCGCGTGCTTACCTGCAGAGCTGTTCGCTCTACTGTCAGTAACATTCAGCAGACAGTACCATTACTTCTGGAAGGGGGATTTTTTTTTTTATGCCAGACGCCTGAGACGTTTTCAGAACATGCCGAGGGGTCTCGAGCAATTTTTCCATTGTATTGCCGTTAAACCCTCTTTAAAAGTTGACCCTGTGTCATATTCGTTTGCGACGTGGACGTACTAAAAAATCAAGAGAATCTTTTCTGTTAAATTACCGGAAATGATGTAAAGTTACTCATCGCAAATATTAATTCACCCCAAGAAATTATAAATTTTAATTGAAAGTTTGTTTTTTTTATTAAATTTTTGACATCATTTTGAAATTAAAAAATCAAAAATTTGCTTCACAATAAACCCAACCCCCAAAATTAAAAATTACCAAATATCAGGTAGTTATTTACATTTTGTAAATACAGATGTCATTCGCTGTATTTAAAAGGATTTTTTTTTACATCATAAATAACAAAAGAGAAAATTATCTGTTTTGCATCTGCAAATGTCAACCCAACCGCAGTGTATTGGAATGGCCTCGATCTTGGAGAATTTGGTGTGAATATTAGTAAATATATCTTCTTTTTATTTGGTATGCGATATAAACGATTGGATCTGGACTGATAAAATACGAGGGAAAGCACACACTTCAGAACATTTAACGGGTTACTTCTTTGTATAACCAGTTAGTATTTAAAACATATCCACAGATTAAAGGTTTACGAGATTAATCAAATACTATTTAAAGACGTCTGTCTTTGTGAACCTTCCTGCAAACGTATGGAATGTTGTACACGCAATTCTACAGCCATGTCCTCTTCTATATCTGAGTAAATAGGGCGGTTATTAAATACTATATTGATGCGAGAGTTAATTTTTAATTACAGACGAATGTAATAATTATTTTGCGTAATACAAAAATGTGGCACAAGGCCAAAAGGGAGGATATGGGGAATCTATTTTATCTTAAACTTAGCTAGCAACAAGGACTGAAGAAAACACACAACAGTATTCATTACACCATTCTTACTTACTACAGCCACCATAATACCTCAACGCCCATGTCGTCTTAACTAGTTCCCATAAGTACAATTTGTTTATGCTGGGTAGGGTAATAAAATGACAACATTTAAAAATGAAACTCCAAGGAATATTTACAATGAATACAATTTAAATACAAGAAACTAAACAAATAAGTGTTAGTGATAAACCTCTTCCCACCATCATTAATTGTGGCAGAAAAATCAGTGAACTGGACGAAATTAATAACAATCATTCTAGGTAATTAATAACAATCATTCGATCGATCCCTCATTCAAATAGACATTCATCCAAACAAAAATACAGCAGAAATTAAAGAAAGGCAGAAGTATACGCAGGCTGAATTGTTGTTTTAAGTTATCAAGAAAATTAAGGAAATTAATAAGAACGTTTTTAGATACAGCGTTCAAATTTCCCGTTTAAGCAAAATCAGAGTAGAACTTTTATTTTCTGTTCAGCAAAAAATAACTTCTGCGCGTTGTGTAACGAATTCCCACTCACCAATTAGACACGGCGAATCTAGTCCAAATTTCGGACATGCCCTTTGTGTTCCATTTTGTACTTTAGAAATGGCTGAACCCTTCTCTCCGCGCATGACACCCTAGCTCTAGGTGAAATAGTACTATAGACTGGAATATCAATCCTTGGGTGACATTTGGTCTAAGAGAAGGGAAAGTAAATTAAAAAGTATTGGGAAAGCAAAGGGAAAACCGCTCTGTTATCTATTTCAATAATTTATGGCAATTCGCAAAATAATAATAATAGGCATCTGTGTACAATCATGTATTGCCTGAGCGGAAGAAGTTTTTTAAAAAAAAATTCCTACAAATGATTCCGAATAACGAAGCGTGAAGTTTTACCATAAAGAAAGCTGTTCAGGAAATGAGAGTGTATTTAACTTATACGCTTCAGGCTTCAAGCAATTAAACTTTCCTATTGGCGTTGTAGACTATCGCAGTAAGTAAAAGACGGACTGTGCTCTTTGTAGCAATTCTTGCGACGCAGTATCGTAAAAGCCGGATGATTGCTTTTAAATCTCTTTGACTTTACAATTCATATCTCGTTGGATTAAGCGAATCATGATCAAAGGATTATTCGTCTCATTATCGTGTTAAATCTTTCTCTCTCTCTCTCTCTCTTTCTCTTGCGTCTTCGTTCAGAAAGGAGAGGAGGCTGAAGTGTAATGACATTAGAAATGGCAGTCTTTGACAGAAGCTGCTTAAAATGAGATCAACCATCACGAAAAAGAAATGGAAGAGGAAATGTCAAGACAAGATGTCAGATAATCAAAGAACCAACATAGATGGCAACCCATGTTTCATGTTGTTGATAAGAAAGACAGAGAAAAAATAACAAAAACACAAAGAGTGCGAACGCAGACACAGAGAGAAAGTACGCGATAGAAAGACATGGGTATAATTTATTGTAATAAGTTGATTTAAGTTATATATATTGTGACTCCGCCATCCCTTAAAATTTAATTGATTGATTCGTTTTCTACGGCTTATCAACCTCTTGCAGGTTAGTTAAAGACAGAAAATATGTTTAGATTGTAAGATTTTGGGGGTATAATAAAAGAGTAGTGATACAAATCTTACTAATTAATCCATTGGTTGGGGGAAGAGGTGGATTCATAGTTTTCTCAAGGTTATTTGTGTCTTACTGAATATAGCGAACCCAACGGGTACTGCAACTCGGCTCACAATTTACAATTCTGAGTCATTATCTTGCATATCTGATCTTAAAGCAACTATTACCAAACAGTCGCCCATCGAAATACTAACCACGTTTGACATTGCTTGACTTCGTTGATCATAAGGCAACCAATATTTCAACGTGATGTGATCGTATAACAAAATGCCAAGCAGTTCGAATTGTTATTATTAATAAAATAGTAAGAGTAATAATACTAGTAATTGCGACTCATTATCCCTAACATCACATCAAAGTTTACAGTACCTACTTTATTCGAAGGAAGGTTTCAAATTTAGACTATAACATTATATTAATTTAAAATTCAATGTTTTAAACATTTTTATTATCTGAAAACCAGTATTATTATCATTATTATTTTATCTTTCGGTTTTGTCAAGTTAAACATGAATCTTACTTGGATTCAAACTTCCGAACTGAAAGCAAACAGGCAAGAAACATACCAATAACCTAGCATATTGCTACTGAAATAGTCAGGTAAAATCAGCTTCGGAATATTAACTCATAGTTGTTGTTTTTTAAATTTTTGTAATTATTTCAATGAATTCCCTATATTTATTCTTTTTGATTTTAAAGAAATAAAGAATTTATTTGAACAAAGTATCTATAACCAAAAAAACAAAATGTTTTTTGTTGTTTTTTTTATATCCTCTGCTAGCGACAAGGATTGAGAAACCATTATCCATTATATCAACCGCATATTTAGAAGCAAGTGGTATTTTCAAGAGGTCACCCATCTATGTACTGACCAGGCTCAATGTTACTTAATTCAGGCGATCTTACTGGAACCAATGATTCAATGTGATATGGCCGTATGAGCGACATTAACCATAGCAATGCTTATAATGTTGTAATTATCACTCTCAACTAGAGTTAATATATAAACACTTTTATTTTTTTTATTTTAATCGCTCACAAGCAAGGTGATAATGCCACTAAGACGAAGTGGTTTACAGGGGTTAAAAATGAAAGAGAATGAGAAGACTGAAAATGGGGAAGATTGAGAAAAAGACTAAAAGAGAACAGGGTTCAAGAAGACAGGAGATGGCGATTGACATGGTATTTAAATTTTTGAAGTTTGTAGTTATCAGGGAAGCAAGAAATCAGTAAAACGGTGAGACCTAGTTACCAATCTAGTAGCACTCTTAAATTCACATAGTGGGGTCAGCAGGGAAAAAGTTCATCAGAGCAGTTGCCATGAAAATATTTATAGAAAAGTCAGCCGCTTTAAGTCGGTGAGAAAGTGACTGAAGTCGAGATGCCTGATCAGGATTGATTACATTACAGACTTTTCTTTAGATTTTGCCCAGAATCTCGAGATATCCAGCAAGGACACAAGACCCGATATGACAACAGTATTTAATTCACGGAGAAATGGTAGATTTATAAATGTGTAAGATGGATTCTGACGAGTAGCATTTTCTGGCAAGACAGTGAACCAAGTTTCCTTTCAGCAGACATAGCAATTCATTCGATATACTCACTCTATTTCAGGTCATTGGAAAACGTGAAGCCAAGAAGGCGTAGAGTTTTGCTCTCCTGTCGTTTAGCATCAGTCATGTTGATGGCAGGCAAAAAAATTGTGGTGATTAAATGAAAGCAGTTTTATTTTGGAGGCATTAAAATTTACAAGCCGTTACTTATATCGGATCTAGCCTAATTATGAACATGATAGGGGATCGATGACTATAAAACTAAATATTAAAAAGTCTTCATGTATATACTTGGTCCCTTCAGGACGTAGACAATCATGACTCTCCACATCTTCTTATTACTTTGTGACTCGCTTTGCAATGTTTTTCTTTTTACTATTTCTCCTATTCCCTGTTCTTTCATCCGTTTACAGCGTTTTCTTAAGTAGGTTGCTCGCTTTTTCCGGTTTGCCTCCAGTGTGTCCTTTGCGGACACTATTAACGAAAAACATTTCAATCCGTAAGAACCTCTTTACTTAATATCTGTCCCAGATTTTTAAACTGCTTATTTATGATGTTAATAAGTATCTTTTTTGTTTCCATTTTCCTTAAAACTTTTTTGCTCACATGCTCTGCCAAAGTATTCTCAGCATCCTTCTGTAGAATCACATTTCTGTAGCTTCAGGTATACTCCTCATCTGTAAGAAAATTGTCTAGCATTCACTGACATATCAGAGGATTGATAATACGTTATTCAGTATTCTTTACTTTCCTTCTCACAAAATCCTTCCTAATTTCCATGCACATTCCCATGCGTCGCTTTTTTCTTCGTCTACTTGGATTATTTACATCATTCGGACTGTTGTCCTCATCACCTGAAGAAGTCCGTAGCGTACAACGGCCGAAACGTTGTGAATATGGCAATGAAGATGACGAGAACAGTCCAAATAGTGTAAACAATACTTCATCTCAGAGATATAGATATGTTTCTTCGCCTGTTGAAATATTTATAAGGGCGCTGTGGTTGCCGCTAACGATTTTCTAACGAAATACCCGGTTAAGGCAGTGGAGAATTTTCAGAGGGAAATTAACAGGAAATAACTGATAACTGACACCCATTAAAACATGGCACGTAGAACTAGAACAATCTACCCCAATGAGCGAAATAAAGGGTTCAGTTAGACATTCCAACCACCTGAAGAAGGCCAGAGCGTACAACGGCCGAAACGTTGTAATAAATATAGCGGTAAAGATGAGGACAAGTGTCCGAATAGTGTAAATAATGCAAAAAAGTTTTAGTTAAAATTTGCCAACTAATAAATAAATTTGTACGTTACTTCACTGCTGTTATCCGTCATCAATGCTTGTGTGTCTGTTTGTTTCAAGCACGTTCTTATGCTTGTCGTCATTCAGTTTGAACACCAATTATGTTGCGGGGAAAAGAGTTAAAGTCTAATTTGTCATCATTAAAATTGCAGCATAGTATCTTTTAGTTGTCAATATTTAACAAGCGCTCAAAAAGTGATTGCCACTTGCAGAAATACGCCGCTGTTTCCAAGCAACAAACTCTTTGTATGTACAACGCGCTCTTCTGAACAATCTGGACGCATAATAGGCTTGGTCAATACAATGGCTTTTGCGATTTAACCTTGAAAACTGTGCGGCCATATATCTTGGCAATCAAAATCTGACATTTCAACTCACTCTTCGTGGACCTGTCATACATAACACTATCAAGGAAAAGG
>CAHIKZ030002323.1:3770000-3775000 GCA_903632075.3 Acanthosepion pharaonis | reverse complement strand
CGTTTTCCTATTTACT
Source organism: Acanthosepion pharaonis (assembly GCA_903632075.3). Classification (NCBI taxonomy): domain Eukaryota; kingdom Metazoa; phylum Mollusca; class Cephalopoda; order Sepiida; family Sepiidae; genus Acanthosepion; species Acanthosepion pharaonis. The sequence continues at coordinate 3,774,984 of CAHIKZ030002323.1, read as the reverse complement.
GTGTTTAAAACCCCATTTACGATCTTTGTACTTTTTTCTATTCATTTTCAGTAGCCCTATATATATTTTTCTATTCCTTAACTTTATTATTATTTTCTGTTTTAGACAAATTATATTTTCCACTAAAAAATTGCCTTCCATGCGACAGGCACTTTTTTTTCTACAGTTGCATCTCGCTTTGTTTTGTTTACAATCACTGTTATTGAGTAAATTTTGTTGTGATTTTCAATTATTTTTCTGATATTTTTTACCATAATTGTAACTCACTTTATTGTTATTTTTATTGAATGGTTTCTCCATTTTTTCTTCAGAAGGAGCAAAATATTAATTAATTTTAGAAAATTTCTTCCCATATTGATCTTTATTGATTTACAGTATGCTGGATTAAACCATATTATTTTTCTACTTTTTTATTCTTTTGATTATTGTTTTGTTGTTGTTCCCTATATTTTAGCTCATTTTTCCCCGCTTATTTTCCAATGCTTCTTGATGTAGGCTCTTAGCTTTAGAAAGATTCCATCATTTATTGAATTGGTGGATAGTCTACATGGACTTTAGATATTTTCTAACGATAATTGTATGATCGGACTCAGTCCTTATGTATATCAGAATATACCTTGGTTTTCTGTATGTTTTGTATTCCCCTGCGGATATATTTCAATTCACGTCTAGACACTTCACTTCTATAAGGTGTGATTCTACGTCTATTCTGAGCCTATAGTATTTAAAATGTCTTTTTAATGCCTATCATTTACACTATTACTTTTACTTTTTATTATCATTTGTCCGTCATCGCTTTATAGGCCTACTGTTTCTTTATAGTATTTATAGCATAGTTCTACAATAAAAAAAACTTTCTAACAAGTTTCAGACATTTCTTCACCGTCATAGCTACCAATTCCGATGTAAAATTCCTTCTCATTTTTGTCATAATTCATTTCCATGAAACAATAGAGATTTCTGACAGTGGGTTAGGATTTTATTCTCTTCTTCACTGAAATTTACGAATTCTTGAGCTAAATTCTAGCCTTATTTAACAGATCTTCAGAAATAAATGGGTAGAATTTCTTGACATCAAATTACAGGTATCTATACGCATTTTTCCTTCTATATTATCGAACCAATTAATGGCTTCTTTAGTATTTTGCCACCAGTTAACACCTAATATACTTCTGAGTTCATTACACAACTTTTACTTTACTAAGTGTCCCTATGTGGTTTTTAGTTGGGTTAATTAGCCAACACTTGTGTCTACTTCTGCAATGGGTTTCATGACCTTTAATCATTATCATAGCCTGTTTTTCTCCATCTTCCCTTTTCTCTTGCCAATTTTTAAATTTTTTGCTGCAATATTAGCTGCTTTATTGTTTATATTTTCCTCTAAATCAAATGGTGGATACTTTAAAATATTTATCAGAAACAGCTTCAGATAGCAATTTTCGTATGTGTCCTTCAGTACAATATAAACATTTGGGGTTTCATGTCTTTGAGATACATATTATTTGATTTTTTTTTAACCGTTTATACATTTTCTTGTAACCGCTTCTGTAATTTATTGCTGATCTTACGAATTTCTAACTCATTTACTACATTAAAAATTTTCTCATATATATATATATATATATATATAGTTGGATTGATGTGAGTTTGTGATCCTAGGTTTCACATTATTTGCGATCGTCAGACAAAATATGTTAACTCTTTGGAGCGCTTTTTAATAAGTACCCGCGCATATATAATATATAAATAATATATGTAAAAATTTCATATATATATATATATATATATATATATATATATATATATATATATATATATATATGAAGTATACAGACACACATATATATATATGCAATCTTCTGTATATATTTGAGTATATATATATATATATATATATATATATATATATATATATATATATATATATATATATATATATATATATATGTATGTATGTGTTTCGTGTGTGTCATGTGCGTCATATGTATGTGTCATGCGTATGTTTGCGTCTCTGTTGACCTGTCCGTTTATTTGTTTCTCTTTCACTCTGGTGCGAGAAAGGTTATTTATGTTTTTGCCCTTTACAAATGGCATGTGCATCAACTTAATTAAGTTGTATTATTCAACCAGAAATTGCACAACGCACTGACCCGAAACTACTTACTTCGTTAACGCATTCCTAAAACAAAACCCTTTGTTTAATGCGTAAACGCACGCACAATCACTCGCTCACTCTTTTAAATCCACAGACACAGACATTTACATGCGCATACACACACACACACGTATATATATATATATATATATATATATATATATATATATACTGTGTACTTAGGCAGCAAGATTTAATTAATATATCTTTGCTTAAAAACAACGAAGGGTTTTTGCTTCCATACGAGTGAACATCGGTCAGTGAGACGAAATTAAGTTTTTGATGGAACAATTTTGATTAATCGTATTTCTGTTTTCAAAAGCGGAGACTTTATTAGCTGGTCATAAAAAACTGTATTTAGAATTTTTTTAATTAGTTTTTAATTTAACGTCCCTATACACGATCCCATAGCTCAACATATTCATTTTTTTATTAAATGTTAAAGGCGAAGACTTGAGGTGATAATCGAGGAGTAATTTCCCATAGCCTTCTCCATAGATTTGAATTCAGAGTCCATCTCCTAAACAGGCACTTACCAAAGCCTATTTATCCAATATATGAATGATTGATTGGTTTTTACGGGTTAGCAACACTTGTTATTATTATTTAATGGTTATTTAAATCTAAACATATTTTGGGTTGTAAAACGATAATTTTTAGTGAGTGAATATTGCATTGCCATATTTTTGGAGAATAACAATGATTTTCCTGGATATAAGTCGTACTATTTAACACATAACTGGAGTAGAGAGATGGATAAAAACCTTTCTGAAGTGTATTTGCGCGTAGGTAAATATAACGAACTCGGCTGGAATTCAAACTCGACAGGCTGATTTCTAATTCTGATTCGCTATCCATGGAGCACATCTTCAGAAGGTGAAGAAAAATGGATTCATACTTTTAAACAGGATACTGATGCGTAATCCACAAAACGGACGATGTCGTAACTTGAACGTGTTCATCAATTCCACCTTCAATGCCGATAAACTTCACTCTACCAACTGTGTTTCAATTTTGGTATTATGTTTTTACGTTATGATAATTTCGTATAGGAGACAAAAAGCAGGTGAATTTTGTCTGATCGGGATGGAGAATATATTAATTAAATACATTCAAAATTCAAGCATATTGAAAGAAACGGTTTTTACTCAACATTGTATATTTTAATAATAACATTCTGACAACAACAAAAAAATTAAAAGCAAAATAAATATATGAGTTCGGTGCTATAAAATTTTTCAGCCCGACAAGATTCCCACAATCGCAGTAAATCACACTGTATTTCTCGTATTCCGTTCTTGATCGACCTAAGAACTCACAGCAAACATTTGTAATTTATCGTCACAAATCCGTCAGAATTAAAATAGTTAAATCATTGTTTTTTTGAGTTATCCTTCTCCCCCACAAAACATTTAGTAGCCATTATTATGAGAGTAGATAGATTCTCCTATCGTTTGGTTCAAAATCCACCCCGGTATTTGGAACAGGAGTAGAGGGTTATCCCTTGTTTCCTGTTTAGGATTAGGTTTCCGCTTCCTTCTAAAGTATTTTCCTTCTCTTTCACTTACTTCCTCTTGCGTCTTGTTAGAATTGTCACTTCATTTAGGGCGGTCCCTCTTACTCTGTAAGACTATACTTTGAGTGGCTCTTTGGCCTTATACAGGGTGAACATCATTGTAAAAGAAAATCAAAAAATTATTACGAGTAACATGTTCCCGAATGAAAGTTGCAAGCATATAAAAATTATTATTGAAAATATTAAATATAATGAGAAAGTTTTAAGTAAAATGGAAAAAAAGTCATTTATAATTAAAATCAGAAAGACGTTGTTGAAATGCCTAGGACACATGATGAGGAAAGACAGTTTATGGAATACAACGCTTCTCGGAAGGCGAAGGACAGGGCGAAAATGGAAAGTAGCTGACTTAACTAGTTTGTGTTAGTGGAAAGCAGAAATGCGTGTAGGATAAATAGTAAAACTGAATTGCAAAGAGCTATAAAAGGATAGAAAGTCGTGGAGAACCATTAATAACTCACGCCCTTAAAGACACATAAAAGAAAACTTCCTAATATATGGATTTGCAAAACACCGGGGACCTCATGTTTCTAACATGACTAGATACCCTATATATATATATATATATATATATATATATATATATATATATATATATATATATATATATAAACTATTTAACTATTAAATCTAGACTAGTGGTTTACCAAGACGGTTTCACTATTTCAAGTACCAATACTATTAACACAGAACCTATCAAACGAATTATTTACACTATATTCGAACTATAGAACCCATCGTTGTTGTTGTTGTTGTTATCACAACTTTTCAACTATTGTGCTGTCCGATGTATATCGATCTGGGTAACATATAGGGAATTCTGGAATGAAGAAATCTTTATTTAAACTCCGGAATATATTGTTCTCGTCCCTCTGATCATGTCTAGGGAGATATCGTCTCGTTCATTTTTGCATTTAATACTGTTCACTTATTTCTCGCTCGTTTCCTCTGAGTATACCAAAGATGAGGAAAATAGTTCGAATAAAAATAATGTATATAACGATTCCTCATCCCAGAAATTAAAACAGAAAGAATCAATTGAAGTTTGATGGTTAGCTTCAAGATGAGCCCAATTTAAAATCAGCTTACTATAATAAATTACAGTCAACCTACTTAAAGAGATTTTGTAAATGGATGGCAGAACAGAAAGGACGCAGGCTAGTAAAAAGACAAATATAGCTAAGAGCTACGAAACATAGGAAGTTGTGGAGAGTCACTAACATATTGAAGAAAAATAACCTGATAACAATTCA
>CAHIKZ030002323.1:3710000-3765000 GCA_903632075.3 Acanthosepion pharaonis | reverse complement strand
GGCAAAATCTTACAAGCTATTCTCTTATCAATGCTCGATTTTTGACTAATTATTATTACTCGCCCGCTGTTAAATTCTTTTAAAATTCCAGATTCGTTCATTTAAATCTAGATGGATAATGGAAAAAGATATTTCGCTGAACCTTTTCTGTTATATTGAGTATCTCCCAATAGGAGCGTTATTTCTTTTGCTTTGCTCTTTCTAGTGAGAGCAGACCATTTATAACTGTGATTCCACAATTAAATTCACACATTCCCAGTGCCACTTCAGATTGAAATTACGTTATTGATAATTAAATGTGTTATAATATATTACCAAAGATATGAAAATTATAAAGACTCTGTAGGTAAGCAAAGAAAACTTTTTTTTCAAACACATTCTGTAGGGACGATGACTGGTGTACATTACCGTTGTCTATTCTAAGAAGTTTTCTTTTTTAAGGAACTGTTCTTGCGTCAGTGGATTTTAGACTCGGAAATGGTTTTACAGATTTACTCACCCTCTTAAATTCCTCTTTAGAATATAACGGCAACTGGAATCTAGGATTCTTGGAAGAGGTTTGATACAAGAAATACACATCTCGTATTTCACTACACACTTTTGAATCCAAATTTGTCCTTCGAGACTAACTATCAGCCATATCTAGTGAAACTAGCTACCCTTCTATATAAGCCTCATTTGAGATGAAATCATTCTTTTTTTTGTCCTACGGGCATTAGTGCGAAAGTAAATGCAACAGTGTCGGTCGGAATTTGAACTCGGTACGTCGGTTCCGCTTTCCTCCAATTTTGAATCCATTGACATATTTATATTTGGATTGTTATTCAAATGGAACAACCAAATATATATTATATTACGGTGACTTCATTATGAAGCAGATGCAAATATTCAACTTTCCGGGTAGTGCAGTAATAAGGCAGGTTCATTTTACCACGTTTTTAAGAAAAGCAACATTGCACTGAGTTTGAAAAAATGTAGATTGTTGTTCTAAGTATTCACATCAAAAATCAGATTGATAACTTTTACCAATTTTTGAGAATTTTAAATATCGTCTTAACAGTGTGCCGAAAGAGCAAATTTCAGCAGGTTTTTGCTTACAGACTGATTCCCAAATTTACTATTTTCACAGTAATTCCAGTTGATATCTTTTGCATTAAATACATTGAATAGAAAATATATTCAAACCAGAATTCTAATTATGAATCAACACAATCAAATTATGCAATTTTTTTACTGTATTCGATACGTAAATACTGAAAAAATTGTAAAAGATTACAAAAGGGATTCGCAATGAATTATATTTGTCCGATCATTTGATAGATCATTTAATAGATCATAATATAAATAAAAACTAGATAAAAGTGTATATAACACTGTTATGGTGAAACACACCTATATATATAGTTAATAGACTCTCCCACCTAATATAAGTAGTAAGAGAAACGAAGGTCAGTGGATGTTGGACGACAGTTAGTCGAATATGAAAGTAGTCAGCGACCACAACAAGATTACTCTGCGTAATACCTATTATATCAAGTTCCTAACGTTTTCTACGTTGAACCTTATTTAGGACCGATTTAGTACAAATACAAGCCTCTACTGCGAAATAACTCCACAGCAAACACTATAATACTTCTGGGCACACATTATAAGACAAAAAGTTTTATATTTGTATTGTTTATTGAAAATCACACTGAAACTACTACACTGTATAACATATTACATCGTAATATAACTATATTGTTAAAAATAATTTCCCTTTGAAGTAAATGAAAGTCTTATATGATGGCACAATGATTTTGTAATAATGTGCTTGTGCTATATATCTTGTCCATATGCAACTTATAAAGTTTCAATAGATTATACATTTGATAAGGTCGTGCTATAAGACTTCCAATGATCGATGCCAAGATTTCGAACCTAAAGTGAATCCATTTAAACTCATTACCTCAAAAAACGGTAAAGATTTAGAAAAGAATATTTTGCGTCCTTATTTATTTCCAAAACTGACCTGCCTTAGTTTCGTAACAGAAGAGTGGAAGCTGGAAACTGCGATCAGAAGGTGCACATGAATAAACAAATATGCCTTTCCGGAAGTGTGTTAAGAGATGAAGAAAATAACTGAAATTCCCGGTGGTTCGACTTACGAATTTTGTGAATATCATAGACAGAACATAATGCGAAACGAAGACATTTTATGGAGAATAAAAACTACAAAGAAACAGATGAAAAAGAAAACGTAGCATTTTAGAGCACAAAAAGAAGGCAAGGAGAATTTAACACTGACTAGGCGCTTTGAAGTTTGATACAAATGTATGGAAAAATACGCGCATCAAAAACAAAAAAATCCCATAAATGTTCATGTTCATGCCTTTTGCTTACATATGCTAAGCTGAATAAATGAACATATTTTGAGAAATGCAAAGTGAAAGTTTCTATTTAGTTTAACATAAGAGAATATGTTTTTCCAGACAATGTTGACACTAGATTTATTATTGAATTGATTGAAGGAAATGCTTACAGCAATTTGGTCATATAGATTAATTTCATTACAATTCATTGGTCAAAGGATTTGCTTTTTATGTCTAACGCTATCTTTTAGGCAAATTGTGTTTCTACGATAATGAACGATTGTACAGGGTGGTCCGAAAGTCTGGCCACCTCCTATATAATATAATTTTCTATTTCAATATTCTCTGGAGTATTATCATCAAGGGTAGAGATTCACATGGACGATACCAGAATGCCCATCGGATGAAGGGCACCGTTCGGCGAGACTCGACAGCAATCGTAAAACATCACGCAGGACATGGCAGTGCATCCTGTTGTGCCACGAAAATGATGGTGTCCATACAGACCTTCTCAACGTGTGATAGCGTCAGTGAAAGTGAATAAACAGTACATGTGCGTTGTTATTACACTATTATTACTTGTTCTTCTATTGTTGTTCTCGTTACTTTTTGGTAGGGGGGGTCACAAGATTTTCGGACAACCCTTTATATAAATCCGATTTTATTCAGGTTATCCCACAAAATTTTACCCCAACTTCCGCTCATTTGTTTTTTATTTGTTTTGTTGCGAATTTTTAAAGCCTATATCGTCATTTTTTTCTGTTTGGATGGTATAATGGGCTTATAGCTATGATCACCCCAAAGTTAAGCAACTTCGAGTCTGGTTAGTACTTGGATGAGCGGCTGGTGTGATGGCTTATTCTCGTCTAGAAGTACATGGTGGTCCGAAAGTCTTGTCACTCTCTAAATAATATTTTTTTTTTCTATTTCAACGTTCTCTAGGGTATTATCATCAAGAAGGGTATAGATTCACATGGACGATACCAGAATGCCCATCAGATGAAGGGCGTCGTTCGGAGAGACTTTGCCAACAATCAACAAAACCCAGCTTCGTAAAATATCATACAGGACATGGCGGCACATCATTTGATGGTGTTCATACAGACCTTCTCCATGTGTGTGACAGCGTCAATGAAAATGAATAAACTGAAAACAGTACAATGTACTTTGTATTATTGTATTAATTATTCTGTCATTGTTCTCATTGGTAGAGAGTGGCAAGCCTTTAGGACCACCCTGTAGATTTTATTTAAGGAATTTTTAGATCAAATGCATTTATTTTGTTAATACGATTATACTGATTGTTTTTCTGGCCCTAGTAACGTATACAGTCTTGATTTATAACGATACTGATTTACATATTTCATTGTTCCCGTCTTTAGCGCCGGAATATATATATTGCAGCGTACGCAGAATTATGCATTTGAGGCATAATTCTTGGACCCTCTATAAAACGAATGTGTTGATGTGTACATAATATGTAAACAGACGTGTTTGTGCTTACATCCTTTCTGCTGCTTTGTTCTTTGCGTAGCACAGAAAAAAAGATATGCGTGTGGACAGATATTCCACAGTCATGCCACAATCCATTTTAGGGTGAAGGCACTTTAGAAGAATTAGAAGTCGGTCAGTGATTCTCAAAGGGCGGGGCGCACCTCATAAGTGCGGTTGAAAAGGATATCAAGTGGAAAATTAAATCAGGTTAGGTGCAATGATTGAAAGACAAAGATTTAAAAGTACTTTCAAACAATTCAATTTTTCATGTACTTTTTATAAAATAAATTCTGGTGAGGCCCGAGAACATTTTAATTCCTAATATGAGGCCCGGGGGGGGTGGAGAGTTTGGAACCACTGTTCAAGGTCAAAGCTTGACACAGGCCATCTTACGCCGGGCTTGTTTTGAGTCAACCTCACCTTAGATTTTACTCACCGTATCGCGAGAGAAAATAATTTGCATCTGCCTTTGCTAATAGCAAATAGTTAAAAGTGAATGAAACTGACTTGGCAAGAATTTGAAGCTTGATTTATGGCTCCACTTTTCACGCAGATAACCGTTACGCTTCCTACATATACGTTTTTCCGGTTTTAATTATTCTGAAAATGAGGAAATCATACAAGGCAGTCCGAATGTCGTGTCACCCCTACAGAATATAATTTTCTGTTTCAGATGACACGAACTCCTCTGATTTGGAAGAGAGCTATAGGGTGATCAGACATTCGGATCGCCTTTCATTATCTGTCTATATTTCTGAGATGAGGTCTTATGTACACTATTTACATTATTCGGACTATTGTCCTCATCTTTGTTGCCATATTTATTACAAAGTTTCGGCCTTTCAATATCTGTCTATATTTCTGAGATGAGGCCATATGTACACTATTTACAATATTCGGACTATTGTCCTCATCTTTGTTGCCATATTTATTACAAAGTTTCGGCCTTTCAATATATGTCTATATTTCTGAGATGAGGTATTATGTACACTATTTACATTATTCGGACTATTGTCCTCATCTTTGTTGCCACATTTATTACAACGTTTCGGCCTTTCAATATCTGTCTATATTTATGAGATGAGGTCTTATGTACACTATTTACATTATTCGGACTATTGTCCTCATCTTTGATGCCATATTTATTACAAAGTTTCGGCCTTTCAGTATCTGTCTATATTTCTGAGATGAGGTATTATGTACACTATTTACATTATTCGGACTATTGTCCTCATCTTTATTGCCATATTTATTACAAAGTTTCGGCCTTTTCAATATCTGTCTATATTTCTGAGATGAGGTATTATGTACACTATTTACATTATTCGGACTATTGTCCTCATCTTTGTTGCCATATTTATTACAAAGTTTCTTTCAATATCTGGCCTTTCAATTTATTATTCGGACTTGTCCTCATCTTTGTTGCCATATTTCAAAGTTTCGGCCTTTCAATATTTGATATTTCTGAGATGAGGTCTTATGTACACTATTTACATTATTCGGACTATTGTCCTCATCTTTGTTGCCATATTTATTATAACGTTTCGGCCTTTCTGTATCTGTCTATATTTCTGAGATGAGATATTATGTACACTATTTACATTATTCGGACTATTGTCCTCATCTTTGTCACCACATTTATTACAAAGTTTCGGCCTTTCAGTATCTGTCTATATTTCTGAGATGAGCCATTATGTACACTATTTACATTATTCGGACTATTGTCCTCATTTTTGTCGCCATATTTATTACAACGTTTCGGCATTTCTGTATCTGTCTATATTTCTGAGATGAGATATTATGTACACTATTTACATTACTCGGACTATTGTCCTCATCTTTGTTGCCATATTTATTACAAAGTTTCGGCCTTTCAATATCTGTCTATATTTCTGAGATGAGCCATTATGTACACTATTTACATTATTCGGACTATTGTCCTCATCTTTGTCGCCATATTTATTACAACGTTTCGGCCTTTCTGTATCTGTCTATATTTCGGAGATGAGGTATTATGTACACTATTTACATTATTCCGACTATTGTCCTCATCTTTGTTGCCATATTTATTACAAAGTTTCGGCCTTTCAATATCTGTCTATATTTCTGAGATGAGGTATTATGTACACTATTTACATTATTCGAACAATTGTCCTCATCTTTGTCGCCATATTTATTACAAAGTTTCGGCCTTTCAATATCTGTCTATATTTCTGAGATGAGGTCTTATGTACACTATTTACATTATTCGGACTATTGTCCTCATCTTTGTTGCCATATTTATTACAACGTTTCGGGCCTTTCAATATCTGTCTATATTTCTGAGATGAGGTCTTATGTACACTATTTACATTATTCGGACTATTGTCCTCATCTTTGTTGCCATATTTATTACAAAGTTTCGGCCTTTCAATATCTGTCTATATTTCTGAGATGAGGTCTTATATACACTATTTACATTATTCGGACTATTGTCCTCATCTTTGTTGCCATATTTATTACAAAGTTTCGGCCTTTCAATATCTGTCTATATTTCTGAGATGAGGTCTTATGTACACTATTTACATTATTCGGACTATTGTCCTCATCTTTGTTGCCATATTTATTACAAAGTTTCGGCCTTTCAATATCTGTCTATATTTCTGAGATGAGGTCTTATATACACTATTTACATTATTCGTACTATTGTCCTCATCTTTGTTGCCATATTTATTACAATGTTTCGGCCTTTCAATATCTGTCTATATTTCTGAGATGAGGTATTATGTACACTATTTACATTATTCGGACTATTGTCCTCATCTTTGTTGCCATATTTATTACAACGTTTCGGCCTTTCAATATCTGTCTATATTTCTGAGATGAGGTCTTATGTACACTATTTACATTATTCGGACTATTGTCCTCATCTTTGTTGCCATATTTTATTACAAAGTTTCGGCCTTTCAATATCTGTCTATATTTCTGAGATGAGGTATTATGTACACTATTTACATTATTCGGACTATTGTCCTCATCTTTGTTGCCATATTTATTACAAAGTTTCGGCCTTTCAATATCTGTCTATATTTCTGAGATGAGGTCTTATGTACACTATTTACATTATTCGACTATTGTCCTCATCTTTGTTGCCATATTTATTACAAAGTTTCAGCCTTTCAATATCTGTCTATATTTCTGAGATGAGGTATTATGTACACTATTTGCATTATTCGGACTATTGTCCTCATATTTGTCGTCATATTTATTACATAGTTTCGGCCTTTCAATATCTGTCTATATTTCTGAGATGAGGTCTTATGTACACTATTTACATTATTCGGACTATTGTCCTCATCTTTGTTGCCATATTTATTACAAAACGTTTCAGTCTTTCAATATCTGTCTATATTTCTGAGATGAGGTTTTATGTACACTATTTGCATTATTCGGACTATTGTCCTCATATTTGTCGTCATATTTATTACATAGTTTCGGCCTTTCAATATCTGTCTATATTTATGAGATGAAGTATTATGTACGCTACATTATTTGGACTACTGTCCTCATCTTTGTCGCCATATTTATTACAACGTTTCTGCCTTTCAGTATCTGTCTATATTTCTGAGATGAGGTCTTATGTACACTATTTACATTATTCGGACTATTGTCCTCATCTTTGTTGCCATATTTATTACAAAGTTTCGGCCTTTCAATATCTGTCTATATTTCTGAGATGAGGTATTATGTACACGATTTACATTATTCGGACTATTGTCCTCATGTTTGTTGCCATTTTATTACAAAGTTTCGTTCCAATATCTGTCTATATTTCTGAGATGAGTTTATTACAATTTACATTATTCGGACTATTGTCCTCATCTTTATTACCATATTTATTACAAAGTTTCGGTCTATATTTCTTGAGGTCACTATTTATTATTCGGACTATTGTCCTCATCTTTGTTGCCATTTTTATTACAACGTTTCGAGATCTGTCTATATTTCTGAGATGATTCTTATGTACACTATTTACATTATTCGGACTATTGTCCTCATCTTTGTTGCCATATTTATTACAAAGTTTCGGCCTTTCAATATCTGTCTATATTTCTGAGATGAGGTATTATGTACACTATTTACATTATTCGGACTATTGTCCTCATCTTTGTTGCCATATTTATTACAAAGTTTCGGCCTTTCAATATCTGTCTATATTTCTGAGATGAGGTCTTATGTACACTATTTACATTATTCGGACTATTGTCCTCATCTTTGTTGCCATATTTATTACAAAGTTTCGGCCTTTCAATATCTGTCTATATTTCTGAGATGAGGTCTTATGTACACTATTTACATTATTCGGACTATTGTCCTCATCTTTGTTGCCATATTTATTACAAAGTTTCGGCCTTTCAATATCTGTCTATATTTCTGAGATGAGGTCTTATGTACACTATTTACATTATTCGGACTATTGTCCTCATCTTTGTTGCCATATTTATTACAAAGTTTCGGCCTTTCAATATCTGTCTATATTTCTGAGATGAGATATTATGTACACTATTTACATTATTCGGACTATTGTCCTCATCTTTGTCACCACATTTATTACAAAGTTTCGGCCTTTCAATATCTGTCTATATTTCTGAGATGAGGTCTTATGTACACTATTTACATTATTCGGACTATTGTCCTCATCTTTGTTGCCATATTTATTATAACGTTTCGGCCTTTCTGTATCTGTCTATATTTCTGAGATGAGATATTATGTACACTATTTACATTATTCGGACTATTGTCCTCATCTTTGTTGCCATATTTATTACAAAGTTTCGGCCTTTCAATATCTGTCTATATTTCTGAGATGAGGTCATTATGTACACTATTTACATTATTCGGACTATTGTCCTCATCTTTGTTGCCATATTTATTACAAAGTTTCGGCCTTTCAATATCTGTCTATATTTCGAGATGAGGTATTATGTACACTATTTACATTATTCCGACTATTGTCCTCATCTTTGTCGCCATATTTATTACAACGTTTCGGCCTTTCTGCATCTGTCTATATTTCTGAGATGAGGTATTATGTACTATTTACATTATTCGAACTATTGTCCTCATCTTTGCCGCCATATTTATTACAATGTTTCGGCCTTTCAGCATCTGTCTATATTTCTGAGAGGAGGTATTATGTACACTATTTACATTATTCGAACAATTGTCCTCATCTTTGTCGCCATATTTATTACAAAGTTTCGGCCTTTCAATATCTGTCTATATTTATGAGATGACGTATTATGTACACTATTTACATTATTCGGACTATTGTCCTCATCTTTGTTGCCATATTTATTACAACGTTTCGGCCTTTCAATATCTGTCTATATTTCTGAGATGAGGTCTTATGTACACTATTTACATTATTCGGACTATTGTCCTCATCTTTGTTGCCATATTTATTACAAAGTTTCGGCCTTTCAATATCTGTCTATATTTCTGAGATGAGGTCTTATGTACACTATTTTACATTATTCGGACTATTGTCCTCATCTTTGTTGCCATATTTATTACAAAGTTTCGGCCTTTCAATATCTGTCTATATTTCTGAGATGAGGTCTTATGTACACTATTTACATTATTCGGACTATTGTCCTCATCTTTGTTGCCATATTTATTACAAAGTTTCGGCCTTTCAATATCTGTCTATATTTCTGAGATGAGGTCTTATGTACACTATTTACATTATTCGGACTATTGTCCTCATCTTTGTTGCCATATTTATTACAACGTTTCGGCCTTTCAATATCTGTCTATATTTCTGAGATGAGGTCTTATATACACTATTTACATTATTCGTACTATTGTCCTCATCTTTGTTGCCATATTTATTACAAAGTTTCGGCCTTTCAATATCTGTCTATATTTCTGAGATGAGGTCTTATGTACACTATTTACATTATTCGGACTATTGTCCTCATCTTTGTTGCCATATTTATTACAAAGTTTCGGCCTTTCAATATCTGTCTATATTTCTGAGATGAGGTATTATGTACACTATTTACATTATTCGGACTATTGTCCTCATCTTTGTTGCCATATTTATTACAACGTTTCGGCCTTTCAATATCTGTCTATATTTCTGAGATGAGGTCTTATGTACACTATTTACATTATTCGGACTATTGTCCTCATCTTTGTTGCCATATTTATTACAAAGTTTCGGCATTTCAATATCTGTCTATATTTCTGAGATGAGGTATTATGTACACTATTTACATTATTCGGACTATTGTCCTCATCTTTGTTGCCATATTTATTACAAAGTTTCGGCCTTTCAATATCTGTCTATATTTCTGAGATGAGGTCTTATGTACACTATTTACATTATTCGGACTATTGTCCTCATCTTTGTTCCATATTTATTACAAAGTTTCAGCCTTTCAATATCTGTCTATATTTCTGAGATGAGGTATTATGTACACTATTTGCATTATTCGGACTATTGTCCTCATCTTTGTTCCATATTTATTACAAAGTTTCAGCCTTTCAATATCTGTCTATATTTCTGAGATGAGGTATTATGTACACTATTTGCATTATTCGGACTATTGTCCTCATATTTGTCGTCATATTTATTACATAGTTTCGGCCTTTCAATATCTGTCTATATTTCTGAGATGAGGTATTATGTACACTATTTACATTATTCGGACTATTGTCCTCATATTCGTCGTCATATTTATCACAACGTTTCGGCCTTTCAGTATCTGTCTATATTTCTGAGAGGAGGTTTTATGTACACTATTTACATTATTCGGACTATTGTCCTCATATTCGTCGTCATATTTATCACAACGTTTCTGCCTTTCAGTATCAGTCTATATTTCTGAGATGAGGTATTATGTACGCTACATTATTTGGACTACTGTCCTCATCTTTGTCGCCATATTTATTACAACGTTTCTGCCTTTCAGTATCTGTCTATATTTCTGAGATGAGGTCTTATGTACACTATTTACATTATTCGGACTATTGTCCTCATCTTTGTTGCCATATTTATTACAAAGTTTCGGCCTTTCAATATCTGTCTATATTTCTGAGATGAGGTATTATGTACACTATTTACATTATTCGGACTATTGTCCTCATCTTTGTTGCCATATTTATTACAAACTTTCGGCCTTTCAATATCTGTCTATATTTCTGAGATGAGGTATTATGTACACTATTTACATTATTCGGACTATTGTCCTCATCTTTGTTGCCATATTATTACAAAGTTTCGGCCTTTCAATATCTGTCTATATTTCTGAGATGAGGTATTATGTACTATATTTACATTATTCGGACTACAGTCCTCATCTTTGTCGCCATATTTATCACAACGCTTCTGCCTTTCAGTATCTGTCTATATTTCTGAGATGAGGTATTATGTACACTACATTATTTGGACTACTGTCCTCCTCTTTGTCGCCATTTTTTTACAACGTTTCTGCCTTTCAGTATCTGTCTATATTTCTGAGATGAGGTATTATGTTCACTATTTCCATTATTCGGACTATTGTCTTTATTTTTGCCGCTATATTTATTACAACGTTTCGGCCTTTCAGTATCTATCAATATTTCTGAGATGAAGTATTATGTACACTATTTACATTATTGAACTCACACTCTTTGGGTCCTGTCACTGGATCTAACGGCTTTATCCACTGTGAAATGTGTCCTCGAGGACATATAGCACAGTGGATAAAGGTCAATACATGGTTAAGGCGGTGGAGAACTTGGACAGGGGAATTAACAGGAGATAACTGATATCCATTAGACATGGCACGTGGAACTAGAACAGTCTACCCGAGTGAGCTAAATTAAGGGTTCAGTTTGACATTCCAACCGCCTGAAGAATGCCGGAGCGTACAACGGCCGAAACGTTGTGATAAATATGGCAACAAAGATGAGGACAATAGTCCGAATAATGTAAATCGGATCACCCAGTAATTCATATTGAACAACTTAAGTAGAAATCCATCAGCCCTTCATTATTTTTATAAAGAAAGCCACAATTTCAAGATTTCCTCTGGAGCTCATTTCCCGCATCGATAATCATTTTGCCAAACTCACCTCTAAATATCTCGACCAGATAAATACGCGATTGGCGGCAGAGGAAGAGAGATAACATGCCGAAATGAAACAGAAAACAAATGGAAAGAAAGATTTTGAAAGTAGACAGGAGACAAAATTTTAACAAGTTCAACAGCGTGTGTATGGCTTACATCTTGTCAAGCCTCTTCCCCTTTCCTTTGTTGTTAAATGCAATAAGCAAATCGAATGAGGCATGGTGAAAGCGTCATTTCCAGCCGTTCGTTTCTAAATTTAAATTCGACTGCCGGCCATTTCCGTCTCAATGTTGATTAGTGCAGGATCATTTACGTGAAATTCTCTAGTGCAAAAGTCCGAATTCACTGGAATTCAAGTTGGTTGTAATTTTCCATTCTGTCGTCTCAAGCTGAAAATGTTTCCTGACACGCGACCAATAGATTGCGTATGGGAGAAAGACTTGAACGAGTTTAACAATGACATAGACATATTGATCTTCATTGAGCTTCTGAATTCCTAAATTTAGCTTAAAGACAGGAGCTAATGAGAGAAACCAAAGTGTTTCGCGTCAATCTGTGATGATGAAGAAGCACTAGACTTTAAAATCCACATTCGCTATTCAAGATTTATGTGAATTCGAACTCCGGTACCTGGGCCAAATTAATCAAATTATTATCTTTCTTTTAATCTTTGTTGTCTTTTTAAATCGTTTCACCCACAAGAAAGGTGAAAATGCCACTAAGACGCAAAGCGTTATTGAGAATGAAAGAAACGAGAAGATGCTCCTGAGGAGAAAGTACAATAAAAGAACAAGTGTCAGAAAGACAGAAGATGGCGATTACCTTTGCAATTAAAATCTGGATATTCAAGGTATCTTCTAAGTTATGAGAGACGGTTACATTGGTTTCGGGAGGAGTATGTACCAGTAATCGTCGGAGTTAGGCAGTTCAGCCTGACATGATTAGGAATTGAAACTTTATTTGAACTCAGTCAGTGTTCACATATATCAATGGGAATACACAATTATATATTATTCAAAACCGTCCTGGGTTTGACGATAAACTACATCCGGCAGCAAGGACTCTGAACGGGAGGTTTTGAGAAGCGTGGAACCACTTCTTAATTGCTGTTACTCCCTGCTCTACTCTGAACCGAACTGGTAGCGCCCGTTAGGGTCCCAGCTATGAGCGAGCAGTTAGTAGTTTATGGTAAAAATGCTAGCAATGAATTTTCATAGTAAGAAAATTTCCATCATTTCATTTTTGTAAAAAAAACATTACCAGTAATATATTTTTGTAACAAAAAAATTTCTAATGCTCTCAAGAAAATTAATTTTTTTTAATTAAATGTCTCATAAAGTGCTGATATGCCGATAAACACACAAACAAATTGTATGCCAATAGGCGGACCCTGATATAAGTTTAAAGGACGGGTTTGTTGAATTATTTTTTATGAAAAATTATCGATTTTAACTATTTTCTCATTTCAGTAAAAGTTTCATTATTTTGATTTGCTGTTGTAAACTGGTGTGATATTCTTATTTCCTATGCCATTATTGTTTGTTTACTTTTTTACGCTTTGGTGTTTGTCTTTGAGGTTTCATGTTTTTTCTTTTTAGAATTTTGTGCTATTTGTATAGTTTTCAGCTTCAGGGTATTTATATATTTATAACGTCTATTTATCTAGGAAAAGTAGAATATTTTGAATGATCTGAAATTAAAAAAAAAAGGATTCCAAAGCCAAAGTTAATGAAATGTCCCCATTTTAGTGTCCCCAGATATTAATCTAATCGAAACCTCAAATAGATATGAATGTAAATGGAAAATAATATTCAAATACAGAAATTGTCTTTGAAACAATATAAAAACTACTGTAAGTTGTAGATAAGTTATGCTTATCGCCAGGTTCACACTTCTCCCCACTCTTTTGAACACGAATAGTGGTTTATCCATTGTTTTCCGTTTTTAGGATTATGTTACTGGTTCTTTTTCCAAAAGACTTCCCGTTCCGTTTCACTCACAGTAAAACCATTTTTTATCATAGCAGCATTATCGCACTACTTCAGCTGAAATGATTAAAAAATAAATAATGTTAAAGTCAGATTAATAAGAAAGTTAATAAAATCAATGACTGGAATATTGATGAAGTTTATAGTATATCTAAATGTATAAAGATGAAACTCATGCGATATGTTGCATATATAAATATGCCTATATCCAGAAAGTTTTAGCACGATTGATAATTACGAATATTATTCCCGAGATAGTGACTCATCTAACAACATTTAACATTATATCGACGTGTATAAATTGGCGTTCCAAATGTACTTGAACGGATTAATTATGTGATTGTGTGAATGATGAGGTTCTCATGGAAATGTCATCCAACAAATGAGGAAGTTTTATTGAGAATAATAAGAACAAATGTAATTTTTGAGAGACATAATGAAGAAAAGAAGGATTGGAAATTTTAAAACTCACAGGTTAAATGGTTGGAATGAACAAACTCAACCATATGGCGTCGAGAAGCAAATAATGCTAAGAGGAACAGGAATTAAGAATCTGTGGAGGGCCATAATATCCAAACGGATACAACATACAGAGATAATAGTGAAAGTCTTAAAATATTGTGATGGAATTTCTTATTTATATAGAAAAGATATACAGAAAGAAAATGATCCTATCAGCCACTGATACTAAATACTGTGTGTCATGAATTACAAAATCCCACAATTGCAATCGGGAAAGACAAATATCTAATCACAATTGAATCTCGAATTCTGTCGTGAACTCTCGTGACAGTTGTTGAGTTGTGGTCAGACTTAACAACCTGCAAGTCTTAAAAGCAAATCCTTTTGCATAATGTAAATCATATCGGAAGCAGTACAAACTTTGGACTTTGGTAAGATTCGTTTAATCAGATGATGACGAAACACGAAGATCAGACGATGGGAGATTTCCAATGAGTCAAATTGAATCTCATGTTAGCTCTATGATAACTTTATATCTGCTTCTTTGAAAAAAAGACAGTAGAGGCATATTTAATTTTGAGAAGAGCCATTATTATTCCAGAAACTCTTTGAAATCTTGTATTTGCTACTGTTTTTGTTACCCCATTCCAACTTCACTGTTCTCCGACTTTCTGGGGTGTATACATTTAACAAAATAAAATTGTCTGGATATATAATTACTGATAACCACGTATTTCAAACATCTGATGTAATTTTTGCAGTAAATCTTTTTTTTCTTTCAGTACGTAAGTGTCACAATTTTATATCCCTCCTGGCTGTAATTTGTGTCTTCTTATTATCCCTCCAACATGCTTTTGTGACATCCATTTATAAAATATCATAAAGTAGATTAATCACAGATTCGCCTGCACCTGTTGCCTCTTATATATCTTGTAAGTGATAAATTTCCCAAGCCCTCTTCCCTCATTACGCGTCCTAGAAATGTCAATAGTGTTTCTGATAGTGTTAGGAGACCTTACCCATAATAACATAATGGACTATTCCATACGTAATAAATACTGCGCCTCAAGTGGAAGCAGGGAGTTCAGTCCGAAGACGGGCGACCGGCTGACCGACTGATAGGCTGAACTCTCTTCCTTCGGGCGGGGAGGAACCCGAACGAGGCTACGCCGAAGGGTGGAGTTTCTTTCGGGGAGGTAAACCGACCCTGAACCCGTTTATACGGGTTCAGAGGGCATATTTTTGGCCGAGCCCACGGGCTCGGAGATCCCACATTAAAGCGGCCTTGTGCCACATGATGCCCTCGTGGGGTGGGGGTGACTAAATACTGTTCAGTCTGAAGTCCGTCAGAAGTCCGTCAGGAGTCTGTCAGTCAGTCAGAGCGAGCGAGTCAGTCGAGTCAAGAGTCGAGTCAGAGGCAGTCCGAAACAGAGTCGCGTTCAGACAATTACTACTAAACCTGATTGTTCATACTAACACTTTCTACTTCTCTGTACATATTCCTGTTTGTAATATATCTCTGTTATTCCATATCCGTGTTCGAGTTCTTCTTTATTGGTTCTACCTTGGACTATCACCGTGGTACAAGGAACCGGATCATTACAGATAGCAAATATAAGTGTCCGTTTTACTTCCATTTTCTTTAATACCTCTTCGTTGCTCACATGCTCTAGAATACCACCTCTTGATATGAAATTTCCCGGTATTCACTGCCATTTCAGAGATTCATATTACACAGAAATCCAGAAACACATTTCTTTGTTCGCAACGCAATTTTCCTGTTTTTTTTTTATACTTTTATCAGCTTTTCGTTAATCCAACGTACTTTCGGATTTATCTGGAATATTTTCTTAGAATATTTGCAGATTTTTTAATTTCTGTATTTGCTTCTTTCTGACGTCACCTGTTGGGTTGTCCCTCTTGCTACGAACCAGACATTTTGTTTTCTTACACTAGTTTAGTAGTCCTTTCCTCTTGCTCGAGGTCATATATACCGAGTGTAACAGAAAAATTGCCCAATTGTTATATTAAGATTTGAACCGTTATATCTTAGAAAAGATTAAAGATATCTTACTGGAATCCTCCGAGGTTTTTATAGCCCTACTGGACTCTACTTTGACCAATAAAAATATACAATTACTCTCCAAGCTTAAAAGAAAAATCATGATGAAATCGATTATGAACAAAAAATAACATGTTCATCATTAATTAAACATAGCTAATGATCGAAATCTCATGAAAATAAGCTCAAATATATATATATATATATATATATATATATATATATATATATATATATATATATTCCAGGATCATTTTTCAACTAATTAAAGATGATTTTTCGATGGAGTTTGCACTCATTTGCACCTTGTTTGTTAGGTAGCAATGAGAAGATTGGCTACGAAGGTCTTAAAATATGTCGGCATTGACGTATATTTCATATTTTATTTCTGCGATCTTTTCGGTGCAAAGGAATGCCATGTCTACTGTTTTACGTCCCAAAATATAAGGACGGAGGATGATTGGGTAATCTAATGGATAGCTGCTTGGGGTGTGTAATAGGAGAGACAAGATCGAATTCCAGTCAGTTTCCTTACATTCACTGACGCAAAAATACCTTTGAGAAAAGTATAAATGTACCTCCTTCCCAGCTCTGGGTAAAAATAACAGGACTTGAAAAAAAAAACATTGTTATTCCCAACAATATTGTTAATACAATTTTAACTCGAAACTATATATTAAATTATATAAAATGATTCTGACATTCCAAAATATGTTTCGGCTTTATATAACCAACAAAGGGTTGATAATCCGTAAAGCTTAATATAACTTGCTTCTCAATTCATCCAACCTGTTCAAAGAATCACGATATATCTGGAGTAGTTTAATATTACCATTCTCAACAAAAACAGTTATTTTTTCTATTCCAAATTATGGATGTGCAGGTGGTGTAAGAAAGAAAGAGAAATCGGCGATCCATGTTCAAATTCCACTCGAGGTCGTTACATTTATTTTTCGGTCAAAATATTCTTGTGAAAGGTATGAATCCATCTCATCTTCCTCAGCTATCAATTGAATAGTAGCAGATACTAGACTCTTAAACCCCGATTGGTAACCAGTCTAGGTGAAGTAAAACCGTGAATTTTCATTCGCAGGTGGAGGGAACTGGTTAGCGAACTAAGGAATTTGGTGGGAAACAAGTCAACGCAACCTGAGGAAGAATTCGATTTCAGAAAGTTCAACAGAGGCCTATTGTATCACGATGAACCAATGGTAAACCCTGGGTCCAAATCTACTGACGTTATTTTTTATTGGTTCCTATGAAGTCTGAACATCTACCATCTTCCACTGTTCATCCACTTCTTTTTCGATCCAGTCACATAGAATTGGATAAGAAAATCCAATTTACCTGTTTTCTGATGGTCTGTTTATTGTATTGATTTTCAATATCTACCGACGACAATTTCCTTCGAAGTAATCCAACAATATATCAGATCATTGCCAAAGCTAGTTCCCGATTTTCATTATTAATATAAAATAACGGCGCAGTTTGACATTGAGATGTTTTGGTGGCGGTTTCTCGTATGTTCTAGATTTAACCCTTCCATCGTTCAGTTGTGAGCCAGATTTTGTTGAATATTGATATTTTGTCCACAAATGAATGCCTTAAAGATGGTGGAAGTAATTTTCATTTTCACCATATTATGTTGTATTAACTTCAGTAAGAAAAAAAGGGTCAGAACCGCGACAAAAATTTATTTGAGTCGTGCCTAGGCTCATTGGACAGTCAGCATATTGGTTTAGCAGATTTCGCCATATTGATTTTAATCTAAACGATTTACCACACCCTAGACGACCTTCCGACATCGATGAAGACTCTCTGCTTGCCAGCGTAGAGAATATAACCGAAAATTTCGATGGAAAAGTTTGGTAAAAGTTTAAAAATCGATATCTTAATTTGGATTCAAGTACAACGGCCGATTTCTGACAAATCGGAAAGGTGTCATTTTCCATGCCGACCACGCGAGACCGTATCTTTGCAGAAGATCTGAAATGGCAAACTTTCTAGCAGCAACTGTATTGCCAACTTTCTTCCAACAATAAACATCAAGTTTCTGCGAAAATGCATCAAGAAGATTTTAGAAGTATAGAAAACTGTTTACTTGACAATTTTTTCTGAGTATGTAAAATTTTGTTTTAATTTTCTAATCGTGTATGGAATTTTGTAATTATCTAATAATACGAATTCACTATATATATATATATATATATATATATATATATATATATATATATATATATAGTATCCCATGAAATCGGATATTCGGTCACTTTCAATATACGTCTATATCTCTGAGGTGAGGTATTATAATTATTTACATTATTTAAATTATTCGGACAGTTATCCTCATCTTCAATGCCATATTCAAAAAGTTTCAGCCGTTGTACGGTCCGGCCTTCTTCAGGTGATTTGAGTTTTGAACAGAAGGCTTTATTTCGTCCACCGGGGTAGATTGTTCTAATTCCACGTGCCATGCCTCTTCCGGATGCCTCAGTTATTTCTCTTTGACTCAGGTCTCCAACTTTCTGGAGCCTGGTATTAAACTCACATCTATTTAGATTAAACCACCGCCTTTATCCAATGGGTAGAAACTTTGTGAATGTGGCAATGAAGATGGGGATAACAATCCGAACAGTGTAAATAATGAAAATAATTTAATGACCTTCATTTTTCTCATTCCCTTCCTGTATTTTTAATATTTCTAATTTAGGCCCATCACATTGTCAAGTAGTGTCATATAAACATCAATTTACTCTCAGGATTGATCACCTACGTGGGTTCTTTTATACTGAGTAATTCATTTTATAGTTAGCTTTGTATAGTACAAAAAAAAAACAAGATATAGAAAGACTGTATTGCTGCAAGCTTAAACATTCAATGAACCTATTTGCTTTCTTGTACTGTAAAAAGATACCACCACCCAAACATTATCTAGGACATAAAGCATCTATTTCAACTTCAAATGTAACTCAGTTGCGAGAGCCTCTCAAATAATTAAATTTTAACAATTTTTATTTTTAGAAATTCATTTTTCAAAAAAAGTAAAAAAAATAGGCTTACAAAAAACCCCAGAAATTTGAAGCCGAATATATATATATATATATATATATATATATATATATATATATATATATATATATATATATATATAACATAAGATGTTATAACATCACTACAAAATAGTGATGTTATAACTTGGTTGTTATGATTTTTAAATAAATATTATTCGCTCTACTTTGAGCACTTTTAAAAAATAGTGGTTTTTATTATTGGAATTTTATTCCATCTATACCAACCCTGTATTCGGTTATATATATATATATATACTGGATGACGAAGATTTTTTTAATCAATTGACCTCAAGCAAAGGCGATAATGCTACTAAAACGCAAGGGGCTACCAGGAGTGAATGAAAATGTCTATTAATTCAGAACGAATCGATAAGAGATCAAAGACATGTGTGAAGAGGATGATAGGAATACCTAAGTATTATTGAGCAAAAATAAATAATAAATAAAATTACACTGTTGAGGCAGAGTCGTTAGAAATAGTTGAAGTAGACTTGGGAAGGAAATGAAAACCCAATATTAAACAGAAAACAAGGGATAGACCACTACTCCTGTTCAAAAGACCACGTATGAACCGGGAGATAGGCGAACCTATCTACTTCTATTAAACGTTGGAATGAACGGAAACTGAGATTATTGCCAGTCGGGTTATAAGGAAAAATAATTTGATTACTTGTTCTTTTTGATCGGTATAAGTATTTTCAATTTTCAAATTCTTATCGAATCGTCATCAAAAAACTATTTTCAGATCAACAGATTTTAACTTAAGAACAAAAAAAAACAAAAAAAACACAGAGCTATTTCGAAGTAAATATAAGGAATTATTTCAAATCATGGTGCATCAGATACTAGACTATTAGTCAAAGATGATCATCAGGTATTGTTCATGATTTGTCTGAAATTCGGTTATCGGTAAACTGGAACTAACTTGGGAAATAAGCAGTTAGTGTTTCAAGCATTCATCCAAATCACAGTGGAACACCAAGAAAAACATTTGACATAACTTCCACAGACAACTCCATCAGATATAAATGGCAAATGCCGATATCTTCTTTAATCCTTACTGTTATAAAGTTCTACGCAGCACAAGATTCCTTCGAGGTAGATGCTTTTATTTTGATATTCTACAGAACTTAAACTCAATATAATATACAAGATCTCTGTTTCTGTCTGTCTGTCTGTCTGTCTGTCTGTCTCTCTCTCTCTCTATTTCTCTCTCTCTTTCTCTCCCCTCTCTCTCTCTCTATATATATATATATATATATATATATATATATATATATATATATATATATATGAAAAAAACAAATATTAGATCGCATGAGAAATTATATAAAAACTAGATATAAGCACTTTGTCATATTCAATGAAATGTGCATGAAAGAATGATTGCTGCCTAAATACACAAATATATATCTATGTTTGTGTGTGTGGTTGTGTGTGTATATATATATATATATATATATATATATATATATATATATATATATATATATATATATATATTGAACAAAAAAAAATATTAACAAATTAAAATCTTCAGACACACTGGGTTGTAGATTAATATTCTTTCGTTTCTTTTATTATTATTCCATTTAGATTCCTCGACTAGTTTCGACCAAAATGGCCATCATCGGGAGAAGAAATATTTCTGCTTGCTGGTAGCAGTAAACTACAGAAATGAATGTCTTGATGGAGAAAATGAACTTTTGTCTGTAGTTTTCATTTGTTTTTTTATTTTTTTATCTTTTTAACGTTAATCTTTTAACATTCCTTGTGTTGGTCAAACAGTATCTTTTAAGTTGTTATTTGAGATAAAAGCTGGATAGATCTATGCTTCTCTGAATTCCCATGGTCAGTTTGACAGTTTTATTAGTCCTGGAGAGAGGATGTGTCTCTGTTTAGTGTTTGTATCTGTGTTATTTGGTTCTTAGGAAATGAGTGAGTGAGTATGATATGTGTAAGCGTGTGTATTGCTGTGGGTGTGTGTTATCATTTGGCTCATTAGGGAGTGAGTGAGTATGATGTGTGTAAGTGTGTATATTCGTGTAGGTGGGTGTATAAGTGTGAGGCCTCCACACCTCCATAAGTATGTCTGTCTTGTGTGGGTGAGAAATGTGGGTAGGTTTTTAGTTGTAGAGTTATATATTAGTACTATCTATATTGTTAAATTTATGGTTTAGCCTGGCTGGATATTGTGTTTTTAGACGTTGTATCCACTTATTTTCATGGGACTCTAAAATCTTTCTAATGTTATCTGCTCTGAACTTTTCTATTCTCTCAATTACAGCGAATTTGGCATGGGTTTTGAATATATATATATATATATATATATATATATATATATATATATATATATATATATATATAAGAAGTTTTAGTGTGATATAGTTTTAAAGTGTGCTATATTCATGGGATAAAGTGCTCAATATCAGAGATAGAACGCATGTAAATATAAATATAAAAGTGAACATTGAAGTCAACACTCAGAGGCGACAGGCTGTTTCATGCTAGACTTAATCGTCAGACCGCGAATGCTAGATATTTCGTCAGCTATTTATATATGAGCCAGTGGTGCATTGTGGGTAATCTATTTTGGCGGTTATTTATGCGGGGGGGTGCTTGTTTGTTTATTTATTTGATTGTTTTTTATAAAAAAAATAAATAAATAAACAATCAAATTACTCCTATAGAATAACCACCAGAATATATTACCCACAATGCACCACTGGACCATATATATAGAAAATATATCACCTCCGACAGGAATCGAACCTGTATCCTACACGGCAACGTCATATAGTCGGACGCGCTAAGCCAGTTTAGCTGCAAAGCAGCGTCTGGTTAGCAAGGTTGATTTTACTGCTTTTAAACTACATTTTTCCATGATTTCCCTCGAACATTCATGTCTGCTTGATGCATATCCAAACATAAACAAATAACGTCACACACTACGACATTTATTTTAATTATTTTTTATTGTAGTTTAAAAGCACGGATCCTGTCTCAGCAAAATGACGATAAACAACTTCAAAGCATGGATGACTCAGCTGTCTTCGATCTGGAAACGCAATCTGATACAGCCAATGCACCCTCATGTCTATTACTATTCGCGCGACCATATATAAAAATAATGTGCCTGCTTACGATATGAATATCATGCTATTGTTAAACGAAACACTTCTCAGTTAACTGACTACACACGTTAAAAATTGACGACACACCAGCCACAAATGTACACGAATGACTAATGTGACCTAGTATAAATAGCAACACAGTGTCAACTACCGTAATCTTTCTTTAAATTTAATGACTCAAAAACGAAGGATTTGCGGGTTTTGTGGACTTCTGTCCTTGTTTTGGTGTGAACAAGCTTTGCCATTTGTAAAAGTATTTTTGATACATCCTGTATATATTTACATCTATCTATCTACCTCTGCCTGTTTACATCTATCTATCTATCTATCTATCTATCTATCTATCTATCTATCTATCTATCGGTTATGTGCGTGTGTTTCTATAGTCTTATGAACGTGTGTAATTGGAAATATAAGTGTAAGTGCCAGCATGTGTAAGCATGTGCATGTTTGGTTATGTATGCGTAAATGGAAGTGAACTACGCATATATATATATATATATATATATATATATATATATATATATATTCATTGTTGATCTTTGATTGTATTCACGCTTCAGATGGCGTAACGGGCTTTGCAATTTGCTTAAAACTCATGAGATAAGAACGGAGGGCATGTTGACCACCTGGAAGAGTTCGGTAGGAGATTGTTAGTGGACAGACGAGAAAGACAAGACTGTTATTTTCTCGCCCACACATCAGCAAACAAAAGTTCCTTTCTCCAAGAAATTACTATGTTCGAGAAACTGAAATAAATAGAAACTTTTGTCTGTATCTCCATTAATCCATTAGATCCTCGTCATATCTTCCACGGTAAGTCCACGTCTATTTCAGAGGGCTTCTGCCTTGACGTCACGATGCGAAAGACTTAACAAACAGACTTGGAATATTGTTACCAGGAAATAATATGCTCAATCTCCACTAAGTGACTCTACAAAAAACTGAGCCCAGGAAATTAAATATCTAAGTCGCTTTCATATTTTTCTGGTTATCATTCCCCACATAATTAACGATCTCTCCCCCATATATATATATATATATATATATATATATATATATATATATATATATAAAGAAATATAGTTTTAAGGTCTGCTATATTTATTAGATAAAGTGTTCAATATCAGAGATAGTGCGGATGTAAATATAAATATAAAAGTGACACATTGAAGTCAACACTCAGAGGCGACCTGACGATTGCGTCTAGTATCAAACAGTTTGTTGCCTCTGAGTGTTGATTTCAATGTTCAATTTAAATATATATATATATAAAGTTTTAAGGTGTGCTATATTCATGGGATAGAGTGCTCAATATCAGATAAAGAGCGTATGTAAATATAAATAAATTAACAAACCGCTCCCTGACCAAAATAACAGGTAGAATAGGCTGAATAAAATAATTAATCCAAATTAACAAACCACATCCTCCAAAATAACCGTTAATATATATATATATATATATATATATATATATATATATATATATATGCATATGTGTATGTGCATGTTTGGATATGTCAGTGTATTAATTTCTATAGAGCTAGCTCAGTATCTGTCTATATTTCTGAGGTGAGGTATTATGTACACTATTTACATTATTAGGACTATTGTCCTCACCTTTGTCGCCATATTTATTACAAAGTTTTGGCCGATGTATGCTCCGGCCTTCTTCAGGTCTCAAGGACACATGGCACAGAGGATAAAGGCGTTAGTTAAATCCAGTGACATGACCCAATGAGTGTGAGTTCAACACCCGCTTAAGGCAGTAGAGAACTTGGAGAGGGGAATTAACAGGACATAACTGACAATTGACATCTATTATACATGACACGTGGAACAAGAACAGTCTACCCCAGTGAGCGAAATAAAGGGTCCAGTTCGACATTCCAACCACCTGGAGTAGAGCTAGCTCACTATGTTCATAACTATTTCTATACCTATTTTATAGCTATATTTGTTCATATCTATCCCTCTGTATGTCTATTTAGCCAGCTATCTCAGTCAGTTTCTATCTATCTATATATCCCAGTTCGTTTCTCTATCTATCTAGCTATCTATCTAACCATATATATATATATATATATATATATATATATATATATATATATATATATATATATATCAGTCCGTTCATATCTATCTTTCTCTACCTGTTCACGCCTAAATCAGTCCATTCATATCAACCCATTAACATATGGTATGGTCAATGTCTGAGATGATAGTCATCAATAGGTCCTCTCATGCTCAACGTTTGCATGATGTCATTATCCATGATAATGGCGCTGTTTCTAGAGTATCTTTAAACTTGTGACT
This sequence comes from Acanthosepion pharaonis, assembly GCA_903632075.3. Taxonomy (NCBI): domain Eukaryota; kingdom Metazoa; phylum Mollusca; class Cephalopoda; order Sepiida; family Sepiidae; genus Acanthosepion; species Acanthosepion pharaonis. Next base: position 3,740,023 of record CAHIKZ030002323.1, on the reverse strand, counting down.
ATTTCAAAACCTGCCCTCTTTAATTGCTATCAATCTAGATCGATTTCGATTCAGACAATTGTTTACGTGACTTATATCCGAACATCTACCCAAGATACACATGTATACATCTACAAAATTAAGCCACTGCACATACGCATATAGTTATTTATCAAGCGTAATTGTGAACTAATCGGGTGATATTCCTCTAAACTTCGTTATTGGATCGAATTTCGCCCTATACTTGTTGCCTTGTGCTATAATTCGCACAGCTTCGTCGTTCATTATAAATATGGACGCTTCATCGCTGAGTTACATTTTAATAACAATGATTACTTGATAAAGAAGTGGAGACTTCACACCATAATGATAGGGTTCTACAGAAGAAGGCTGCTAGTACAATGGTGATATATTCAGGTCATCATGTAATTTATTATGTGGCTGGAAATAATGTTTAGTGACTACGGTTGTTGTTTTCTACTGGACCGAATCGGTTGTATAACTACTTTAGCCTCTGGGACTGTTTTCAGTTGGATACACCTAAATCATTGGCTCAATCAAGTCACCAGTAAACTTTGTCATAAATTTATGGAGCTAATGTTAATCACCTTTCTGAATTTTCGTTTCTTTTTCTCGCACCTAACTTCGTACAAATGTTCTACTTCATAAAATTTCCTTTTTTTTTCTCCCTATTTTTAAATTCTCTTTCTATATTTACTCATTGTTAGTTCTTGTTCGTACATTTAATGGAAGTTCATTTTGGTGGTTACTGACTGAGGATTTGCAAAAATCGCGTGAAAGAGTTGGTATTCGGACTTTTATTTTGAATGCTTTTTTTTTACCTCCAGGCTCACAGGTATGTATAAATGTTTGTGCTGGGGCATCTGTGCGCATGGAAAGGTGACCCTGCAAGCACCTCCAGTCGGCAACCCCGAGGCCACACTATGTTGCAGTCTGCGTCAGTTCCCTTTCTGTAGATAATACTCTAGCTGACCGACCGCTAGTACTACCCTATTCTTTTCCTTTACTAATATAACACATCATAACTATAAACAATCAAAGACATAAACCTAAACCAGTTAAACAAAAACACCTAGACCCCTTAACATTTCCTTCTCCAATATTCGTGGTATTCGTGCACTGTGGAATCGTTCCCCTTCGAAAAGTCTCCGGACATCCTAGCCCTCTGCGAAACTAATCTTAACTCTTCAATCCCCTCTTCTGTCTTCTCGATTCTAGGGAACTCTCTTGAATCTCCAGATCCTTCATACATGTGTCTCCGCCACAGTAAATGACAAAAATGGTTTCTGAGTCGGTGGATTGCGCATCCTTCCGGATAATTTTAAACTAAATATTTATCATTTTTGAACTGACAAAAAAAAACAGAAAAAAACAGGCTTCGTGAACACTTTGAAGGGGATTTAAGCATAGTTAAATAGGAATAAAGACAAACAACAACAGACGGCAACAATTCACGACTCTCGGTGTATAAGAAATTCCTGTGCCCATTCATCCATCTTCCCCACCAAGCTACGTGACACTTACACTTTCCTCCGTCTTCCCCACCAAGCTACGTGACACTTACACTTTCCTCCTTATTTTCTCTTCTGCCTCTTCTTTCTCCTTTATACACGCGAAAAAAATTACATTTCTTTTCATCTTAACAAACATAAACAAACACCGCTGTAAGAATTTCAACACTCATACAACCTAAGAAAGGTGTGGTTGTAAAAAACACGAAAATAAAAATATCTTCTATTTCTATATTTAAAGAACTTTTTCGACTTTTCTTTGTTGCTGGTGATTCAAATCCTCAGCATGTAAATGGTTTGATTTTGCGACAGCATCTCAAGTGTTAGACAAAACTTTCACGACCACAACTTATAGTACTGGGGGAGGGGACAGAAATGTTCACGGTCTGAGTGTGAAGGTATGGTGCTAGAGCCAGAAAATCTTACCTGCATTCATTTCATTTCTTCTTATTAATAAGAGAATTGTTTATCTCCAGATAAACTAACTTCAGATTGTTGAAAGAAGTTTGTTCATTCTGTTGGTTAAAACAAATCATCAATCTAAATGCAATGTCAATTGCCATCTACTCTTTTCTTGAACGCTGTTTATAAATCCTGTCCATTCTCAGTCTTCTCAGTCCTTCCTTTCACTTTCCTTCCTTGAGACTCTCCCTGTGTCTTAGTGGCATTAACGCCTTGTTTTGGATGAACGATTCAAATAAATATATCACAATTCAATATTAATTTCCTTGTTTCTAAATACGTTTTCCTACCGTTCAATACTTTCGCTATTCCTATTCGCCATCGGTTTTCTGTGTCTCATTTTTCCGTTATCTCTTACGTCACAGTCCAAATAGTTAAATTTCTGTAGCCGCTTGGTTCTGATCCAGTTCATAACTTGGACCGTACCCTCTTTTATTTGCATTCATAGGAAACGAGATACAATTGTATATGTCTACTCGACTAGAGTTATATAAAAACTTTTAAGTATACAGGATCTAGCCTACTTATGAACTGGATAGGTGGCTTGTCACTATAAGACCAAATATTAGGACGCCTTCATTTATATACCTGATCCCATCAGGACGGAGGTGATCAGGACGGAGGCGATCATGACTCTCCACAACATCTTATTCCTATATAACTTTCTTTGCGATGTTTTTCTTTTTACTATTCCTCCCAATCCCTGTCTTTCAACCGTTTACGGTGAGTTGTTAAATAGGTTGATCAAGTTTCCCACTGTCCGGCTTGCCTCAAATGTGTCATGTGAGTGTTACATTTTTCAAACCCTCTTTCATCACTATGTGTCCGAGATTTTCCAAGTGTCTCATTTTGACACTAAGTCTCATTTCTGTTTACATTTTCTTTATGTTCTTATTATCTTCTATATATATATATATATATATATATATATATATATATATATATATATATATATATATATATATATATATATATATATATATATATATATATATATATATATATATATATATATATATATATATATATATATATATATATATATATATATATATATATATATATATATATCATATCACAGTGACATTTAATCCCAATGAATTACGATTTTTTATCAAAATTTAAACCTCATATTTATGTAAGTATTTATCATGAAACGAAGGGAATTCATAAAAATACAAGTTTGTCTAAATAAGAAACAAATTCATTAAATACTTTCTGTACTTTTGTCAGTTTTAACATACCTATCGATTTTATCTTACCCTATACCCTATTTTGTTGCGTCCTGCAAAAATAATTCTAGAACACCGTAGAAAGTATTTTAATATATTTAACTAATCTCTAAGGAATCTGCTGAGGTTAATTTTGTGGTGCTAGGCAAAGAAGTTGAAACAAGATTGATTGATTTTCTTTACGTCTTATCAACCCTTTGGTCGGACTTTAAGAATAAGTACATGCGAATATTACATTAACACTTTTTGAAAACAGCAGTGATTTTTCCTACTATTTAACCCGTACCTGGGGATTATATGGATTCACACCTTTCCTAAGCGTATTTACGCTTAAGTGAATGTAATGAACCCGACTGGAAATCGAACACGACTCTCTGATATTACATTGCGTGTCGCTGTTCATTAAACTACATGAACCTTCTGTCGGAACACGAAAAACATATTGGAAAATTTTATTTTCTCTCAAAGCTATCCTTCAAAGATCTGTCAAATTCTTCATGGGTTGATTCCGCGGGCGAATATCGAGCAGGGGTTTTCATGTTTGTTTTAGATATGCCCGTAGTTGACAGGACCACACCAGAGGCAAGTAAGAAATTACAGAGTGAATACATAACACGTTGGTTTCGCTTTAAGGCACTTAACACTTCTCTGCGGGATCAGTAGTGTGAGAAACCCTGAGGCTTGCACAAATTATTGTTTCACGTTGAGCACGCGATAGGAAAATCCCCAATTTGACAAAGGGTTTACTTACATAGCCAATCAGCTAGTGTGGATGGAGTGTCGTTTTTTGATTGTTGATATATTTCGTTGTTACTGAAAATGTAAATTCCCCCTTTGTCATTATTTATCTTTTCTTTATAACTCTGTATCTTTGATAGTCTTTCTCTCATCTTTTGCTCTTTCTCTAGGTTTGAATCCTCCTCACTGCAACTTTTGACCATTTCTCTCTCTCTCTCTCTTTCTACGCTATTCACTCACTCTTTTATGCTTTCTCTGTTCCCCGTTCTTATTCTCTCCTGTTACTCCGTCTTTAAAACTATCTGTCTTTATCCATTTTTATAACTTCTCTCTATCTATTACACACTCTCTCTGTTTTCTACCCACATCTTTTCTAACCCACTCTATCTATCGCCCCGACTTCTTCTTTTACACTTACTCTCATTTATTGCTCCTGCTCTATTTTCAAGGTTTACTCCTTTCTCACCAATTGTTACACCCACGCTCATTTTGATTTTGCTCTTTCTTTCCTGCTACGTTGTTTATTCCCTACCAGCGTACTTTCATTCTTTGACCACAACGTTAACACTCTCTCTTTCTCTCTCCCTCACTCATCCACATCGTTAAATCTCTCTCTTCCCAACTCTCTCTTCATTAAATCTCCTTCTCACTTCTGTCCACATCGTTAACTCTCACTTTTCCTCACTTTCTCTCCACATTATTAACTCTCTCTCCCTCTCCTCACTCTCTCTAAATATCGTTGACTCTCTCCTTCACTTTCCTTCACATCATTACCCTTTCACTCTATCTCTCCAGTTTATTATCACTCTCTCTACATCATTAACTCTCTCTCACTCCTCATCCCCTCTCCACATCGTTAACTCTCACACATTCTCCCTCACACTCTTTCTCCACATGGTTAACCCACTCTCTTTCACGTCGTTAACACTCCATCTCTTCCACTCTCCTCTTCACTCTTTCTTCACATCGTTAACATTTTCTCTCACTGATTCTCTCTCCACATTTTTGACTCTGTCTCACTCTCTCTCTCTCTCTCTCAACATCGTTCTCTCTCACACTCCATCTATCTCCATATCATATCTCTCTCCATTACTCTCTCTATATATTTTAACTCTCTCTCGCTCTCTCTCAACATCGTTCTCTCTCACTCCATCTATCTCCATATCATTATTACTCTCTCTCTCTCCACATTGTTAACTCTCTCTCTCACTCTGAACATTGTTCTCTCTCTCACTCCATCTATCTCCATATCATTATCTCTCTCCATTACTCTCTCTCTCCACATTGTTAACTCTCTCTCTCTCTCAACATCGTTCTCTCTCTCTCCATCTATCTCCATATCATCATCTCTCTCCATTACTCTCTCTCCACATTGTTAATTCTCTCTCTCTCTCAATCATTAAATTTCTCTCGCTCACTCTCTCCACATCATTAATTCTCTCAAGCAAAAGACAGCTGTTCTACGATATTTAAAGAATTTGCAATAAGTTTAATTAATGTAAACGTTGCTAAAATATAGTGATTCACTAAGCATAGATTAGATATGGCACAAGGGAGTAATTTATCTAGGAAGAAATACTTGCGAACTTAGAGGGTACCTCCGTCTGAAGATGACCCCATAATTTCATTAGCCTAGTGGCCCAAAAGCTCATAACCTGGCCCTGTTCATAGATAAGATATGTTCTTAATTGTCTCGAACGCGACAAGACGTTATTTTATTCCCGATTATGTGCCTGGATTTTCAATGGGTTCAAAGCAGACAAACTCCGACAATTGTAGAAATTGGCTCCAAACAAACTAGCTCTCCTTTATATTTGATCTAAAACTGAAATAAACAATGCTTATTAAATATCTTGAAAAGTTTTAGGAATGATCTGAAAGTAAAAGCCCCAGTGGCAATTCGCATTTAATTCTTTACAGATCGCATAAGCATCGTTTCTGAATATTTATTTGTTGTCTGAAGAACAAAGTCAAACTGTCGATCCTCAGGCGTAGCAAGAATTGCATAAAACTTTCTCGAGTATTGTTTATCATTTTTTTTAATGGCATACAGCTTGGAGACATAATAAAAAATACAGATTAGTAACCAAGATAAAATATATTTCTATAATAGTGCGAAGGCAAGAACTCTGTGAATAAATGGTTGAAATATTTCTTAGTTCCTTGTTACTTCTTCTATATCCGATATGAACTGGAGAAGGACATTATTTTACCCACAATACGATCGACGATGGTAATTCCAGAAGACAATAAATTCAAGATAAGAAGTCCTGGCTAATACTAAGCTCAATACCAAGAGATAGATCAAAAATAATTATTAATGATTAAAATAAAGCACATGATTTTTTTTACCATCTATGCTGTAAGATTCAAGGACATTTCATCCAATCCTCAATAGCTCACAAAAATATCTACTAAGGGAATTATTTTATTTTAATGACCAATGTTTTGTTTAAGCATTTCGACACAAGCAAGGTGAGAGTGTCACTCGCCAAGAAGAGGTTACAGAAAGTGAGATCAAAAGTAAAGAGGGGAGGTGTTTAAGGGAAAAGGATACAGTGAAGGACGGGGATCGGGATCAAGGCACCAGGAGATGTCGATTGACATTACATTTGAATATTTGAAGATTATAGCTAACATAGAAGCAAGTAAGCGGACGGGAGTTCCACTGTCGGGAAGTGCGATGGAAGAAGCTGTTGGTGTAGAAGAAGGTGTTACATTTCGAAAGTGAAAAGGTGGGAACGAGATGTCAAATTCATTAAATTCATGCAGTTGGCGTACCAGTGAAAGTAGCTCGTCAGAGGAGTTGCATGAAAATATTTGTAGATAAGACGTCTGTGAGAAAGTGACTGTAGACGATATGCCAGATGAGGGCCTATCACATTGCATATCAGTCTCTGGATTTCGTCGAAACTTCTAGATTAACAGCAGGGGCACCAGACCATATATGGCAATATTATTGGACTCAGGCTAGAAAAAATTCTCTGGCGCGACACAGAGAACCAATTTTTCTAGCGGTACTGTTTTGAAAACTGACCGATAAATAAGCAGAATATTGATATGATACAGTTCTGTAATATTAGTCAAGCAGTCCATCTATTTACGGCGAGGTAATATATATATATATATATATATATATATATATATATATATATATATATATATATATATATATATATTAACATTAACATTGAAGTCAACACTGAGAGGCAAGTGGCTGTTTTCATGTCAGACGCAATCATCAGGCTTTATGATTGTGTCGCCTCTGAGTGTTGACTTCAATGCGCACTTTTATATTTACATAAGCTCTATCTCTGATATTGAGCACTTTACTCCATAAACGTAGCACAAAACAATATTTCTTATTTTATATATATATATATATATATATCGAACTTATATTTCTATACGAAAACCACGATTTGATCTGACGTGCTATACTATTTAGCTACAGAGAAGCATAAATAATGGCAGCATATTCATATCTTGAGCAGGCACATATGATTTTTGAATACGGCCGCGCGAATAGTAATCGACGCGAAAACTGCACCGCTATATCTCAATGGTTTCCATATCGAAGAAATCCGAGTGATTCAACCTTTGCTGCTGTTTATTGTCACGTTGTTGAGACAGAATCAGTGGCACCACAAACTATGAATAAAGGATGAACGAGATCCGCTCGTACGCCTGACCATGAAGAACACATTCTACAGAATGTCTGGTACGTTTTAGGTATGAGTACATGCAGCAGACATGAATAATGAAGAGACGCTTCATCAACGTGTCCTGGGGATTCTGTGAAACCATTCGACACCGTGCGGGAATATCTGAAAGGGTCTGCCAGTCAATGACCCGGTGTGTGCCCGCGTGCGTGTGTAGAACCACACAGAGGACATTTTGAATATTTTTTTATGAGTTGCTGTGTTGAGGTACAACGATTGCCTTTTGAACATATGTTAATATCGACATTTTACCTTGTTTTGGTGACAGGAACCCACCCGCAATGTTTGTAATAATATTTTTGAATTGTATCTTGGATTGTACATTTAACAGGGTCTACCGTAATCTTTGAACTTAATAACTCAAAACGAAGGATTTGCGGACATGAGTTTGTAAGGACTTTTGTCTGTCTCAACTTCCATCTCAGTTCATCCGCCTGAGCCTGAGGGATGTTCAAGGCCACCTCCTCGACTCTGGTAATGATGTCCAAGTATGGCACTCGTCTGATGGTTGTGGCAAAATTGAGACCCTTATTAAATACTGACTCCTCAGAGGCACTCAGCTGATATTGGCTGATGTTAACTACTTCTTTCACTGGTGGGTGATGGACCTTGTGCGTCACCTTTTGATCTTTCAATCTATTTAATTTTTTGTACTTTGCGAGTCTTGACTACATCGAATTCATGTCTGAAGGATTTATCCAGGTCATTTTGGAACCTTCTTTGGTCTTCTTCCCTTAGTAATTCTGTTGAAGAAATCCTCGAGCCTCTGTGAGATATGAGCTTGCAGTCTCTGTTTTATCCAACGATTGTACTGGATTCTCTCTCGAACAAGGGCGTGTTCCGCTTTCTCTGCGACCAGATAGAAATGAATACAATATGGGAATCAATAATAAGGAGCGCCAGAGAAAAGCTATAACAACAAAAGTTTCAATATGAGCTCTGGTAAAAACATGAAATGATAACAGCAAAAATTGCAATATGAGCACTGGTAGAAATGGTTGACGAGACATTAGGTTTATTATACCCAGAAATTCTCAAGGACACGTGGCACAGTGGATAAAGGCGTTGGGTAGATCAAGGACACATGGCATAGTGGATAAAGGCGTTGGTTAGATCTAGTAAGAAGACCCAAAGAGTGTGAGTTCAATACCCGGTTAAGGCAGTAGAGAACTTTCAGAGGGAAAATTAACAGAAGATAACTGATAACTGACATCCATTAAACATGGCACGTGGAACTAGAACAATCGAAAACGTTGTAATAAATATGGCGACAAAGATGAGGACAATAGTCCGAATAATGTAAATAATATATATATATATATATATATATATATATATATATATATAAAACGAAAACGAACTTTGTTGAGGATTGTTTTAAATTTATTTTACTACATTTTCGATAAATATTCTTGCTTCAGGTATACCAAAAAAAGATTAAAGAATGCCGTTGTTTATTGTAAAATCTATGCAAGTGCCGACTGTGGAAGCAACCACCTTAATGGTATGTATAAATTAAGAGTGAAACTAGGGAAACTGAAGAAGCCAAAAGCAGCAAGCAATTTGCAATGCAACAGACTCTTGAACGACCCTAAACTGAAAGAAAAATATATGGACATTATGAAAAGAAGATACTAGTGACAAAATGGAAATGGAAACTCGAAATGTAAAGTTTTAGTGACATCAGCAAACGACATCATCCCAAAGGAAAATGGACGACAAAAAAGAAACGAATGAATCACAGATGAGATTATGATGCAAAGGAGACAGAAAACAATGCCAACATATGAAATGGAATACAGAAAACTACATAATGAAATAAGAAAAAACTGCAGACAGGGTAAGAGAAGAATGGCTCAATGAAAAATGTGCAGGAAGAGAGAGAATGAATATCACAGATAAAGGAGATATACATAAAAATAAGGGAACAAACAGGACAGATGATATGCCCATCAACAAGCTGCATAAAATCCAAGGACGGAACGCTCATATTAGAGAAAGAAAAAAAATCTTCAGCTCTCGAACAAATATATTGGAGATCTCTTCCACGGTGAAAGAGAACAACCAGCAAAACAGAAATACCGACTGGCCAGAAATACTAAAAACCGAAGTGGAATCTGCCCTGGCCAAATTGAACCAAGTGGCAGTGCCAGACGGAATTGTAATAGAGATGCTGACAACCTTAGATGAGTTCGGCAAAGAAATACAAAGAAATTCCGGTTTCGAATCTCAGCAGTGGATGCGCACCTGTCCCAAAATAGGACGAAACGGCAGTCCAGTGCTTTCTGCATTCTGTTAAGTATTCTTCTTGATTCGATGAATTACTATAATGATTTCCCTAAATCCCCAAAAATCTATTAATTATATAGATGGATTGAGTTTTCTTTTTTCTAACCATTCTTCAATGCTGATTCTATGTTGATTTGAGACCTTTCCTGCTCAAAAACAAAAATAAATATTGTTTCGCTGTAAGAAAAAGGCGGAGGCGGTTCGATTGTAGTCTCACAAGTGTTTCTTACTTGAATCATACTTTCGGTTTCTTAAAGCTCTTTAAAAACCGATTGTTTTTTGTAAACATACTGGGAACAGCTACCAATTTAAAATAATTAGTCTCCTCAAGAATAGACATTTTGAGAGTTTTCTGTCTTAAATACCGAATTTATTTTGGAACACGCAATACAATACATCAGTAAGATTACGTCCTTGAGAAAAATAATCTCCATATTTGTAAAGAGTTTGGCAATGAGAAATATTCACATTAAAGCATTCTTATTCTTTCATTTTTTTTTTTTTTTTTGGTTTTGCTTTCATTAATACCTGTCAGCGAACTCTGTCCGACATCTTTAATTTAAAAGATAACTCTGTAAATAATTCCGGTCGTGCTGTAAATTAAATCAGCGGTACTTCACACGTTTATATTTTGTTTACTAAACATAAACGCTTTGATCAGGCGATAAAGTGTGAAGATGCCGTAAATTGCTCTGTATGCAAGTTCATAATCCGTATTCCATCAGCGTAGTTTTTCTAGATAAAGATAGGGCGTGCCTGAACCGTAGTAGACAACATCAGTGAAAGAGAAACCCTTTACTCGTTTGATTCAGACTCTCGCTTCATATCCTCTTCCAGACACACATACACATACACACAGACGCACACACACACACAGACACCCCCACACACACATATATATATATATATATATATATATATATATATATATATATATATGAATGTTGCGGTGCCTGTGTGTGTGGCTATATATATATACATATATAAACAATTCATTTATATATATATATATATATATATATATATATATATATATATATAAAAAGAAGAGAAGAGAGGTGCCGCTAACGTTTTTGGTTGTAATGTGGATTTATTTAGAAAAAATATTATGCTTTGTTTTACATAATTTTACGACACGTGTTTCTGGTCTCGCGACCATCTTCAGGTAAAGGTGGAGATTTCTACATATTATTAAAAATAATTAATTTTTCTTCATGTTCAATGTTAAATATTCTCGATATGAGACATTCTCTGTTTGCGTGTTGGTAATCCGAATTTCTTTCAAGAATTGTCAATGAAGAGTTCTGCGCGAAGGGTCATAAAACAATTAAAGTTGGTCCAGCGAGTAGCCGTTATATATATTAGGATACATATTCATATAATATATATATATATATGTGTGTGTGTGTGTGCGTGTGTGTGTGTGTGTGTGTCTGAGTGTGTGCATATAATATATTCTAGACACCGCCAAAGTTTCGCTAAAATAAGCATACGTAATGAAATATGTTCCCAAACTGAATAAAAACAAAATATTATCATCAAAACTTGAGGTTATTAGTAGGAGGAAGGACCAAACTTTTTTTTCTTTCTTTTTACATAATTTATTACTATGATTTTTGATAATTTCTAGAACGTTCAGAATCTTGGGTAAAAACTTTTTGCGTCAGCAGTTGATTATAAATTAGTATAGGAATTTTGCGTCTTTTTTTCCGGTGAAAAACACATTAACTTGGAAATTCCTGAGAAAATGAAATAATTAGTAAATTTTAAAGAAACTTCTAGGACTTATTCACAAATGAATAAAATTATTTCAGAAATATTTCTTTTTTAGAATATCGCGGTAATTTATTTTTTTTATGAATTTTTTTGAAATTCATTTTTATACGATTATATTAGGTATAAGCGGGAATTCCTTGGAAAATTTAAATCATCAATTTTTTTTATTTATTTATTTTTTTGTAAAACAGCGCCCCACCCAGCTCCCGAAAATCTACTCTGATTCGTAATATAAAAATGCCATAAAATTAATACATTATTTAATTCATGAATAAGATATATTATGAACACTAGAGTAAAATATAGTAAATATATATATATTATATATATTTACTACATATATATATATATATATATATGTAAAAAGAACGAAGAGTAAGATTTCAGCTTTCAAAGCATTAATTTAAAACAGGACTCAATACAAAAGTAGAGCAATAAATATTTATTATGCACTATTACATTAGAACGAGTATATACACACTACAAAACTGTATATCTTGTTTCAACGTTAAAAATTATTAACGTTTCAGCAGATGGGAAAACACGATGCTACACGTGATTTCCCACCTAATGAAACGTTAATAATTCTTTAACGTGGTAACGAGATGTAGAGTATTGTAGTGGGCACGTTCTAATGTAACAGAGCATAATAAATAAAAAGAAGTTATAATTTAAAAATTACAGGCTCTATAACGGTGTCGATGGTGTGTGTTGTTAATGTAAGTTACGTCGTGTTACATGTATTAATAGTCGATAGAGGATTACTTTTCTCTCATTTTTGATACTGAAAAAGAAATGAATAAGACGTGCAACAATAATATGCAACAATAAGACTTTGAGACACGTTAAAAATAATGACAAGGATGTGTATTTTTTCTTTTCATGATGTTTTTTACAATATTGATTTTGTGTGTGTTAAATGTTCTCAGGGTTAATATCTCCTTTTGTTTCTTGAGCGTAATTAATTATTCTGAAAGTTTCGTGGTTAAGGGAATCCTTTGAAACCGTCAACTTTTGATTTTCGCGGAGCAAAGAAAATGCGTCTTGTTGAGACTGCTGTTGTTGTTTTAGTTATTTCTTTTTTACTACCACTACTACTACTACTTTTGCTTGGGGTGGAAAGGCTGTTTTTAGAATGATAAAATTTTAGATCTTTATTTATAGAATGATATCATCATCATCATCATGAATCATAACTGGTGGAAAGTTTGGGCCCTTGCGTCTGTAGAAAACGCTATTATTAGAATTATGAAATATAATCATCCTCATGAAACCGTTCCTTAGATTAACAATATTATTAATTCATCTTTATGTAATTTTAAATAACATTAAATGCTAATTTAATTCAATTGACTATTGAAAATAATGCATAGTAAGTGACCATTATTGTGGGCCTCTCATTTACTGTCTTCAGGTGATGAATAAAATTTCAATATTCATTCATGAGCGCTTGTATTTATCGAGTTATGTTAAATTGCTGCTGCTGATTTTATTTCCTGTATGAAAACTGGATTTTGTAGGGATCCTGGTTTAAACACCTCCTTAAAATTTGGTGAAATGATGTTCAAAAGACATGTACATGCAGAGAGCGTCTTCGAGTAGACATTATCTGTTCTTCTTGTTCTCTGCTGTTCAATATAAACATTCATAATTTTCTCCTGGACCAGTTGAACGGCTTTTTTTTTCAGATATGGACAAGAACGTGTTTTCCGAAAACGCCCTATCAAGCGGCGAATCATTGAATTCAGGATGCAGATTTCTTTCACTGAATTCACGTTGGTATGGTCTCTCCGTCGGAATTTCGAATTCCAATATAAAATTGTACAACATTTATTCGTTGTTGAATTCTGAATTTATCCATAATAAAATTGCAGACCTTCAACTTTCGAAATCATCAATCATTTCTCTTGTTTTAATAATCCCGGATTATTTAAGTCCTTTAAGATAATCATTTAAACAAGAATAGGTTATATTTATTTCCTTTACCGTTTTACGATTTTGTCTTTGCTATAATACTCTAGTCAATTTAAAGAGAGTTGCCAGTATTTTTTTCACTGCCAGAAATAATTAGAGGGAGAGTGATGTTTCTGTATTTAATATTAGCCCAAATCATTCTGTGATGGTAGAAGCGAAACTTCCAAGGATTTTCGGTAGAAGGAAAATAAAATCTAACATCGCTATCGTAACATATGCTCGCTCGATATACAATATTATCGGTACTTCATTGAACGTTTAATGGACAGATTGTATTTTTTCGTCAGTTTTTAGTTCAGTGGCCATTTTCATGGCTTCCCTATTGATGTTATTTTCCCAGCTGCTTTGTGCCTTTTTATAGAATTTATTGACTTCCCTTTTAGTAACTTTATAGTATATATTTGCATCGACTGTGTAATGGTTACCCATTTTATCTGCTTTGATGATTGTTTTATCTGATCTTTTAATCATAGAAACATTCTTTCGCATTTTTCTTGTAGATCGTTGGTAGATTCAGCGAATTTAATTTTCTCTATTAACGAGAATAGATCTTTATCTTTCTCAAAACCCAATAATTGTCCGTTGCGTGGTAGTGTTTTTTAGGACTTAAATCCATAGAGCTCGACATCTTTTGAGGTGACACATTATTCTTTTTAACACGCTCTCGATTTTGTGTTAAAAGGTCATCTTATAGAATCTTTGTCAGGAACCATAATGTTTTTAGCTTAGTAGTCCAAGTTGATTGGTTCCATATAAGAATATTCCGCACTCAAATATATAATTTTCTTTTATTGTTTTACATACGTATATAGATTCCGCTTATTTTAATTACCAAATATAATTTAATAATTTTATAAACTGTAATCCCGGCATAATATATAACTACACGCCAATATTGTGATAGACAGATACATTATAATTCAAAATTATGTAACGGTCATTTCATACTCAGCACCTGAAGATTGCGCCGTGTTTAAAGTGTTTGCGTTTATACCAAATATGGTGATGAACAAATTTTTTACTGGTAAATTTTACTGTCAAAGTGGCATGAACTATATTGTTCAATAATTACAGTAATGTCGCACTTATTATCTAAAAGTCGCACATGGATCAGTTATTTAAATTACAATAAACGTGCAATCAATTTACAAATACATGAATTATTCACACAAAACTAATGACATATTTGGTATAAACGCAAACACTTTAAAAAATTTTAAATCAAACTCAGCGTTGCTTTGACGCGTTCAAAAACCAATAACTCATTTTCAATAGCATTTCGGATACAATAACACATATATTTTCGATGTCCTTATTACTAAGAGAAAAAAAAACAAGAACAACATCTATTATATACCTGAAGATGTCTGTAGGAACAGACGAAAGCTTGTAGTAAAATAACAACTAATACGGCAGAAATTTATATAAACAAGGATCAATTCATTCATAACGGATCTGCAGGTTTTTGTGTACTATTTGAATTGTTTGCGATGATGGATGTCACGCCATTTAAACCATTAACCTTTGCATTAGTTTTGTGTGAATAATTCATGTATATATATATATATATATATATATATATATATATATATATATATATATATATATATATATATATATAGTTAGTTAGTTAGAATTATTATCCGTCGATTACAGAAAAAACTCTCAACAAAGCCCTTCGATTAGCAAAGGAATTTATACAGATATCGGATGATAAAATAGATCGAATCAGACACTGTCGCAAGACCTTATTGTTCCATAATAATGAATTATGGATAAAAAAAGACTATGTAAATAATTTTGACAACACCTTGGTGGTATACGATGGAGCAGAGGTGTGCGAATTAGTAGGATGCCTTTTGCTTAACAATCTAAACAATTACGTAGATTTTATCAACCATGGATTATACCGTGATGATGGATTAATCATAGTCGATAGAAGATAATCCCAGAAAATGCGATATTATCTGAAAGAAGCAGCATTGGCTTTTTAAAAAATTCGGATTCAACCTAGAAATTGAAACTAACCTTAAAGTCACCAATTACCTGGATATCACCTTAGATTTACGAGATGGCACTGTTGCCCTGTATAAAAAAGATAACCAGGACCCACTATATTTAAATATAAGATCTAACCACACGGCACATATTCTAAAACATATTTCTAAAGGCATTAATCATAGACTTTCTACCAATTCATCGAATAAAAATATCTTCGATGCTAACAAATTAATTTACGAGCAAGCTCGAGGTAAAAGTGGACACAAAGATAAGCTAGAATATATTAACACAAATGATGACAACGAAACCCAGAATAAATATAAGAATAGACATGAAAACATGGTTTAATCCCCCTTTTAATTTATCTGTAAAAACTAAAATTGGTAAAATATTCTTCAATCTACTGGAACAACATTTCCCAAAGACTAGCAAACTACAAAAAACATTTAATAAAAACAGCGTAAAATTAGCTACAATTGTATGCCAAATGTAACAAATCTAATTAACGGATATAACTAGAAACAAAGTAGGGATAATCCACGCACCACTTCTTCTAGATGTAAATGTAAAAACAAAAAATCCTGCCCCCTCCAGGGTAAATGTCAACAGAAGTGCGTGGTGTAGCAGGTTATAATATATAAGGACATAAATAACTGTAACAACGATATAAACCCTAAAGTATACATAGAAGCTACTCAAAATGTGTTTTAAAAAACGTTATTACAACCATATAAGTAGCTTTGTTTTTTTTTTACATTAGTACTGCACTATCTTCCTATATCGGGAAAATTAGACATGACAATAATAAAGATCTCACCCTGAAATGGGAAATATTAAAAAAGATGTTCTAAATATAGAGCAGGTTATAACTTTTGTAAACTATGTCATGAGGAGAAATAAGCAAGAGCTTTATATAGGAAACCTCATCAGTTATTAAATTCTAAAACCGAAATTCTAAACAAATGTTGACAAAAAAACGTTGGTCTCCTCTCCCCAGTAATTCATAATATATTATTTTATTTGTTTTATTTTTTATTATTTTTTTTTTATTGAATAATTAGTTAATACTCCTACTTATCCGTGTTTCTCTTTACCCACTTTCGACATTTAGAATAAATGGTTCTCTCAATCCTCCCAGTTGTTTGTTTTTTTTTTTTTTTTTTATTCTTTTTATTTTATTTTATTTTATTTTTTTTTTTTTTGGTCACGTGTTTATGTTTTTTTTTGTTTATTGACTATAAATATTCCGTTCTTTCTTTACCTTTTTAGCTAGCCTTCCCTGACGATCCGCTTAGGTGAAACCTTGGTAGGTTTGTCTGGCTCTCTAGTTTTAACTAGGTCTGCTCTACTCACTGTATTGAGCACTTCATTTAGTTATTTTGCTTACTCGCATCGGGTTTTTTTTTCTTTGGACTTTGGACTTGCATGCTAGACTATTATTTTCGGCTAATGTACATGTTCTTGGTTCTTTCTTTTTTTTATACCTTTTTTTTCCCTTTGGTATTGGTTTGATTATTTGCAAATCAATATACCGAAGGTTTTCCAAAGAAGTATAGTTTTTTACACTTATAAGTTTTTCTATTAATAATAATAATAATATATATATGTGTGTGTGTGTGTGTGTGTGTGTGAAGAGAGATAGTAAGAGGAAAAAGAGAGAATTAGAATAAGAGAATGAGAAAGATGGGAGGGAGAATGAGAATGAGAGAGAGAATGAGAATGAGAGAGAGAATGAGAATATGTGAATAAGATAGGGAGTGAATGAGTATATGGGAATACGAGAAAATAAGAATGAGAAAGAGAGAGAAACAATGAGAATGAGAAAGAGAGAGAATAAGAAAGAATGAGAATGAGTATCAATATCACCAAAATATTGAAGTCATGTATTCAGATATTAATGACACTGTTGGCGTAATATTCAAATTTTTACACGTATGTTTTTTTTATGCAAAAACTGAAGCAAAAAAAAAAAACCGGCAAAGTTAATGAATTGTAATGAATAGAACTACAAGATTTATTTCAACAATAAATTGTCGCTAGAGACATACTAAACTTATTAGATTTCTTATTTTCTCGCTTTCATAATTCGTTTAGGGAATTCCTATGACTTTTGAAGTTATTGGATAATTATATTTAAATTGTGATTTATTTTAAATTTAATGATTTGTGCCGACAGAGCGAGATAAAAATCATGTTAAATCAATATCAAATATAATTAACCAAACAATCATATCGATTAGACATTGTTTATAAATAATCGTCTTAACGGATGGATAGATTTGACATTATTCTTGAAAATCACTACACCATTAATCTGGTAAAATTTATTTCTTCAATAAATTAATATCCAATGTATCGTAATGAAGAAGAAGAAAAAGGAGGAGAGAAGAAGAAGAAATCATTTTTTTTTTTTGGAATTTTTCAAAATTATTCCCTATGGAAATATTGAAAAAGGCTTTCTTATTTGTCGATATGACTTTGATTTTAATGGAAGTGAATAGTAATCCACAGATACCATTAACTCGGAATTTTTGAACTGATGTTTGTAAAATATAAAATAGATTTTAAAATTATCATTTAAAAAGCTTGTAATATTGAATACCACAAAGTTTATCGCACTATCCATCTTTAGTTAAATTGCTTTTAGAATTATCCCAGATTTGGAAAAACAAAAATTCTTTTCACTCAAATTAGGTTATTTTAAAATATTTTTTAAAAATAAGCACCCGAGGTTGCGTGCATCGTCGTCGGCGTCGTCTAAAGTGTTGTAGGTGATACATTCATAGGCAAGTGGTCCGAAATCAGCGAGATTCACGGCGCCGTCCTTTGTCCCAGTTTTGTGATTGTTTGAATCATTTTACTAAGGCCGAAGAGTCCATTATTCCCTGCCGCTAGTCAAAGTAGCGGAGGGTCGGGAAGAACCTATCTTCGAGACAACATGCGAGATGGATTTGTTATTGAATTTACCTTCTTCTATCCTTTGCCTAAAGAGGCAGGATCTAAAGTGTAGCAGGTGGTTTGAATTCTTCAATCTTGAACCTCGCTTGATTCTGTTATCCCCAGTTAAAAGAGGACGCTAGAAATCCACTTCTGACTCTTGAAATGATTGACTTGTATAAGCAGGAATGTTAAAAATGTGGGGAAAAGTGCAATGATCTCTTTGGGGGAAGGTAATTAATGATGACGGATGATCATATAATATTTATAAACATTTTTCGCAAAAATCTTTTACACGCATGAATTCAAGACATCTTTATTCATTCGCCAAAGTATTCTCTGCTTTTCTGATTGCAGTCGTTTTTAGCTAAATCCTGCATTCCATCATTTCATTTCCAGAGACGGATATGCAACATAATTGGCCCTAATATGGCATCTCGTCTGCAGTCGCTCTCTCACAGACGTGCCGTTGCCTCCCTCTATCTTTTTTACAAATACTTTCATGTTAACTGCTCCGTGGAGCTGCTTTCGCTGGTTACCAAACTTCATGAATTTAAGCGTTCTACTAGGCTGGCATCTATCTCACATCCTTTCACTGTCGAAACTGTTAAATGTAGCCGTCTCTTCTATCTCTCCAATAGCTTCATGTCTCGCACCTCTCGCCTGTGAAACTCCCTCCTCTCTTCCTTTATTTAGGTAATACATCTCGAGTATACGCCAGATGTAAAAGAATTTCCCCTCATAGATTGACAATACAAATATGGTTGGTTATATGCAGAGAAATCACCTGATGTACACTCCACAAGTAAAGTAATTTCAACTTCCATTCTACTGATATTCTGAGGCAATTTCTGTCTGTAATTCTGTTTTGTAACAGTTCAGCTTACATCAATTCTTAATAAAGCATTCTTTTGAATATTGCTAAATACATTCTTTACATTATTCGGACTATTGTCCTCATCTTTGTCGCCATATTTATTACAACGGCCGTTATGCGCTCTGGCCTTCTTCAGGTGGTTGGAATGTCGAACTGAACCCTTTATTTCGCTCACTGGGGTAGACTGTTCTAGTTCCACGTGCCATGTTTAATGGATGACACATGGCACAGTGGATAAAGGCGTTGGTTAAATCCAGTGACAGCACCCAAAGAGTGTGAGTTCAATACCCGGTTAAGGCAGTGGAGAACTTTCAGAGGAAAATTAACAGGAGATAACTGATAACTGACATCCATGAGACATGGCACGTGGAACTAGAACAGTCTACCCCAGTGAGCGAAATAAAGGGTTCAGTTCGACATTCCAAGTACCTGAAGAAGACCAGAGCGTACAGCGGCCGAAACGCTGTAATAAATATGGCGACAAAGATGAGGACAATAGTCCGAATAATGTAAATAGTGTACATAATACCTCATCTCAGAAATATAGACAGATACTGAAAGGCCGAAAAGTTGTAATAAATATGGCAACAAAGATGAGAACAATAGTCTGAATAATGTAAATAGTGTACATAATACCTCATCTCAGAAATATAAACAGATTACTAAATGCAAAGAAGAAAAATATTCCCCGAACAGATTTCATTTAGGTTTGGATAGTTTACGTTATCCTGGATCAAGAGAAGATGTTTTTTGCTTGTTTGTTTTTTACTGTTTTTATAATAATTCTTTTTTCTTCACATGCGATCATCTGACTATTATTTCTTGTTTTTTTTTTGTTTTTTTTTTTTGCAAGAACAGAAAGGTAAGTGTTTAAAAACTTATCTATATTCTTTGCCATAATTTCCAGAATTTTAATGAAAAAATACCCATTGTACAAGACATTTTCCTCACATTGTACAATAATTGACACTGCTAAATTTCTATCCAATTCTTGAGCTTTTTTTTCAAATTGAATCCGCTGAAAAAATTCTTTGGTTTGGAATCGGATGGTCTTGCTGTTGCAAATTCAAGCAAAAAATGAAAGATAATATTTTTTATAATCTCCACAAAAGTTCAACTGATACAGTTTTTGACCCAATTTCTCTTTTCTTTTGAAATCAAAAACTCTTAATATGATGGTGTATAATGTTTACAATTAAGAAAAGACAGCTCTATGAATAACGGCGGATATGCAACGTAGCATGACGTTTTTGGATGTCATTGTTTAAATCTCTCTATATCAGAATTGTTACATAGCTGACCATGTGTTAAATGTATTTTTGGGGGTTATGAGTGAAGATAATTTCCTCTGCTGTGCTACATTATGGATTTCTTGAAACATTTCCACGTGCCGTGAAATGGTATTGGCCATATTGTCATAATTAAAGCAGTTCGATAACTTTTGCGAGTCATTTATTTCATATACAGCATGGAGGCTTCGGGGCATTGTGTTAAGCTTAATGGAGCAGCATCGGATGGTCGCGTAGAAAATTCCGTGGCCAGTAATAAAATCACAGGGGAAAAAAGTCAAAATTTCACAATTGCAGAAAAAAAATTCACAATCGATTTATGTCGGCCAGTAATAAAGTTCTCTCAGGTACTGTTTATAACAGAAATTCATAGTAAATAGATCCAACCTTTAAATAATCTTTTTTTTTTTATAACAATGCTACGATCACCTATTCCGTATATTTCATAATTAGAAAGTCCTAGTATCCCGTAAGACGTTGACGTTATGTGAAGAAAGCCTTAAGAAAGCCTCTTTTAAAGTTTGGGCCAAAACGTAAAAATACACGTCTATCGCATCCGAAGATAGATTAAGCCGCAAAAAAACATTTTTCAAAATTTCTACGGTCATGTATTCAATATAATTCATAATTAAGAAAGTCCTAGTATCTCTTAAAGAACGCGTTTATGTGAAGAAACTCTCATTTTGACATTAAAATTTGAATTTAAAGTTCCTTGAATCTCCATCGCTGGGTTGTGGTCCACTGTCTGCTAACTTTGACCTGTTTCCTTTTTATCTGTGACGTTTTTAACCTGTGACATTTTTTTTTACCTGTATTCTTACACACAAACATCGTCTTTTTCTTTGAACTTAACAAAAATAAAAATAAATTTTCTATTAAGTAAAACAATTAGCTAACTTATTTTATTATTTTTATGTTCAAAAGATAAAAAATATATATTTCAAAAATGAAAACTTCGATAAAATACGTTTATAAAATATAATATTGAAATGTCAATATCGTTTGCTTCCTTTTGTACATGACTTACTTCCATTCATTTGCTTTCTAGCTGTGATTTAAATACTAAGGTGGTTACCACTTTCAGAGCAGATAATTATCTTATTTGAATAATTGAATTACATAATTACAAAAACTATCAGCAAAACTATTGCCATACATACACAACTCAAAAATGAGAAGAACGAAAATCCATATTGAAAATCCTTTTAAAAATTATTTTTAAGCAAAAATCCTTAAATTCCATAAGACATAAGATGCTTGCTGTTAGATTTAATTCATAAAACCATAATCATTGATGTCACAGTTTTAAGTAATATTTAAACCCACACACAGAAAAGGAATATTGAGTCTTATCAGTAAAATAGTTGTCTGAAATCTAGCTGAATTGTCTAGAAACGATTGTCAGTAAGCAGACAGAAAGACAAACGCGAGAAAATCTAATAGAATTATTGTCATGCTTGAGGGTTAAAAATCATACAAGAATCTTTGATAAAAAAAAAAAAAACCAACCCAATATTCCGAATGAGAAAATATGCCAATTTCCATTGGGCTTTTCCCAGTCAGTTCATTAAAAAAAGAAAATAGACTTCTCGTTTCACTGGTACCTTTGGCATAAAAATATGCATTCTTAACAAAACAACTTTGTATGAAAGAACAGAATTTTATGGTAAGATTATTCCTGGCAAAATCCAGATGGAAAGTAAGCAACAAGAAATGGTTGCAAAATTGTTATTCTTCGTTGCAAGATGTTACTTATGATTTGTTATTTCGAATAAAACCGTCGCCGTCCCAGCATTCTGTTCAAGAAAAAAATAAATGTTTACATACATATTACACCTCATTCTGAATACTCGATGACAAAGAGATACTATCACATACACGCCTTCACACATATAATATTACAAATATGCTTTCATGCACAGAGACAGAGAAATTAACTATGAAGACAAGATATCATAAATACATACTCATACAAACTTTTACATACAAAGAGTTACAAGCGCCTCTTCCCATAGACACATACACACACGCGCACATTATCACAAAAAATCCATCATACATACATTATAGCAAAAGATGTTGATTCACAAACTATCACACAAGCGGATAATCCCATAAACATAAATATTGTCCGTACATTATTACATATTTATATAAACTTAATTTGGGAAAATATATGACAAAGTGGAAAAAATTGTTTGCGCGATGCATTTTGTCCTTCAGAACTTCATAACGTCATTAAGAACGAAACGCGTCTTTCCAAAAAAAATTTCGAATTTCTCATAGATTTTGAAATTTTTCTTGATATATAAAAATTTATGTATATATATATTTTTACCATGCACTTAATTAATATTGCTAAAAGGTCATAACATATTCACTCGTACCCATTTTCAAAATCATGTTCACATAATCTAAAAAATATATTTTATAAGCTCATCCGGACATAACCGCACAAAGACATTTTAAAAATCATAACTTTAATATTTTTCAGCTTAAAGAAATTATTTTTCATTGGCAAGAGGCCAAACTTGAAAAATAATAAAAGGTTTGAAAGTTAAAAACATTTTTCAATTTGCACCAGAAAATAAATTTTAAAATCATTCTATCGGATAAGAAATATTGTTTTGAATTTGTCTGGCATAAAAAAAATGCCAACCAATGTTTAATAGCTGCTGTTAATTCGTTAAGATAAATTACACTGCTTTGAATATGGATAAAAAAAAAATGACCGCTGATAGGATTGCAATATTCACAGACAGAATAGAAAACGAACAATTTGGGGTAAAATATGAAGATATAGAAATTGATGATTTTATGGTCAAGGTCATAACAGCAACAAAGATTTTATTTAACAAAGATAATTTCTAAGCAAATTTAAAAGGTTAAAAGTTTAAATTGTCTTGCGCATGTAATTATTCATGTCGCAAATTCACAAAGATATGAAATTAATTACAGACGGTAAATCTTAGTTTATGGAGAGAAAAGTATCGCCTGGAAAGACAATGCTCGATACAAAAACAGTAGAGCATAATAGTATAATTACCATGTTCTAAAAGAGAAACTAAAATTAAATTAAAACCGTGTTTATTTCATCTACCGGGCTGTGGACTCAAGGAAATTTAAAAAATTTAAAATGTGCTCACCGGTGTTCAATTGTACAGGAGATACCCCCCAACCCACACCTTCCACCGTTTGATTCGATGTGCTTTGATCGCTTGTCTACGGAGTGCTTCAAAGTTCAAACGAGGTTCGATTTGCTTTAAAATCCATTCACTAGATCAGATTTTTTCGAAAGTCATATCTGTTCAGTTTTGTACCCGAAACATAAGCAAATCACTTCCTAAAGAATTATTTTTTTTTAATCTGACATATTTTTACTAATTCAAGCGTGAAAATTTCAAATATATTTTGTAACAATCATACCTTATTAGATAAAGAACGCTTTAAAATTTTGAACTTGTTTTAAAACTGTAGCATGATAACGTTTCTTTGTTTTTTTGTATATTCTCTGAAAAAAAAAATATTGGAATAAAAATTTCGAATATTATCAAAAGAGTAATTTTGTAAAATTTTTCAGGGTTGAGATAAACGTCTATATATTTCTAGTGCCTGGTCAATTAAAAATTATATTAATTGGATTGATAAGAGGATGAAAACGTGTTAGGGAAAGCCAAAAGTGCATTTGGACAGAAAAAGATGCGTTCTTAAAACTATATTTAGCTATAATAAGCAGCTTAGATATAAGAAGAAGCTCAGCTATTCAAAGAAGCTTAACTATACCAAAAAGCTTAGCTATACAAAGAAGCTTAACTATTCAAAGAAGCTTAGCTATAATAAGCAGCTTAGCTGTACTAAGAAGCTTAGATATAAGAAGAAGCTCAGCTATTCAAAGAAGCTTAACTATACCAAAATGCTTAGCTATACAAAGAAGCTTAACTATTCAAAGAAGCTTAGCTATAATAAGCAGCTTAGCTGTACTAAGAAGCTTAGATATAAAAAGTAGCTCAGCTATTCAAAGACGCTTAACTATGCCAAAAAGCCTAGCTATACAAAGAAGCTTAGCTATTCAAAGAAGCTTAGCTATGATCATAAACTTAGGTATAAAAGAAGCTCAGCTATACAAAGAAGTTTAGCTATAGAAAAAAGCTTAGCCATACTAAGAAATCTAGCTATACAAAGAAGCTTAGCTAAGAAAACTGCTAGGCGTGTACATGGAATGAATGTGGTGTGTGTAGTTGATTGTCTGTGACTAGCATTAAGGATATCATTCAAGAAGGGAATGCAGAGAAAATAAGTAACAAATATACATAAAAAGATTTGAAGACAAGATTACATTTGTCTAAGAGCCATTAATTATAGAATAGAATTGGTTGGAATGTGATTATATTCAATGATGGAACTACATTCGGATAAGAAAGAATGATTGTGAAGAAATTGGAGATAGGACAATTTAAAACAGAGAAGCAGTGAAGTTTGTTGGGAGAAGTGCCTGATCATTTGGGGTTACACAGAAATTATTGGGAAAATTAATTAAAATAGACGGCAACTAGGAAAGTTCATTAAACATCCAGTTACTGAAGGACCATTTGATATCAGGTTTGGATGAAAGAGAAATCTATCATTATCTTCTTCGTGTAACAGATCAGATAGAATTTACTTTAGGAATGTGTCATCATATTGGAAGACTGGGCGGGATGGAATATATAGGAAAAGAATTCAATATCAGAATTTGGCAGAAGAATTGAAGAGTTGTTCGAGACTAATTACAAACGATGGCATTTCCTACCTGTGAAGATTGTTAAGTAGGTGTGTAGATTATACTGAAGCGGTTACTCAAGCTAAAGAAAAGAACGCAGCATATTAATATACAGAAAGGTGTTCAGAATATGACATAATGCGATTTCTTTCCTAGACATTTTCTTGTTTTCAAATATGGCATCTGGCTTGATGCGAGGTGGATGGAAACAGGCATTTTGTTGTGTGCCTGGCACTTTTCTTTCTCATTCAAAAGTTCTCTTGCCAAAGAGGATAATTCGATAGAGAAATGTCTCAACAAAATCAATATTTCAGCTGAAAAAGATACCATCTCAAAGACCTATTTTCTGAGAATTATTGAAAATTTACAATAGATAAAGAGTGCTGAATACTTTTGTACGTTACTGTACATACCTATACACGTATTCACATTAGATTTTTGATATATGTATGTAAACATACGAGGCAGGAGGACTGAAAGGTTATCGGTTTAATCAACTATCTGAAATCTGGACAAATGAACACACATAGGAATCTGTTTCTAGATTTTATTTTTGGTCTCTTCATACGTAAATTAATTAAATTTTATACTTTTCCTAACACCAAAATCATATAGAATTTATTTAATCATTTCATCCCAATCAAGGCAACAAAGCCATTAACACGCAGGCGATTAGTGAGTGTGAAAGAATATAAGAAAAACAGAAATTAAGAAACCAAAAGATAGCAATTGACATTGGATGTAATTTATTTATTTTTTATTTTTTTTAAAGTTGAGTGGAAAACATGACGCTGAAAGAGGGTTCCCCAAAGGAGAAGTAGAATAAAAGAACCTCTTAGCATAGAACTTACGGTTACATTTAGCCATTTCGACTCTAAAATGATATCGATCTTGCCGACAATGCAGCACTGACCTAAAATTAAGGTATCACGGAGAAGTGTTAATCAAAGCCATTACGATGAAAGTATTTATAGAAAAGGCACAGCAAAGCTATTTTGCGCCGGTAGAAAACTGACTGAAACCGAGATACCATTTCAACAACAATAATATTGCAGATTCTTATTTAGATTTTTATAAAAACTCACAAAATATATAAAAAGGACAGCAGACAAGAATGTGGCATCAATATTCTAAGCATGGACGAATGGTAGACTTGTAAATATGTAAGGTAGATTCGAGCTGAAAAATTATATAGCACAACACAACTTTTCTTAGCAGCAGACCTAGAAATTGATTCGATATAATCTTTCCACTTCATTTCAGCGGAAGTTCGGCTGAGAAGGCGCAACGAGTCGCTCTCCTGGAGATTAGCATCAGCCATACTGATTGAAGCTAGAAAAAGTTCTCTCAGACGATTAATAGAAAGCGATTTCGTTTTGTAGACATTAAAATTAACCAGCCATTCCTTGCCTCTGTTGCAACAACAGAATGTAAGTTTTTGTGGGGGTTGATATTTGGGGGCATATTTAGGGGTATCACAATACTTATCTTTCATTCATTCTTATTTTCTCATGTCAAATCGTCAATCACTACATTTACATTTTGATCGACATATATCTCTCTATAAATCACATTGATTTGCTCACGGATATATTTTAAATCTTTCTTAACGTTTAAATTTGTTCATATTGACCACAGAGTTTTTTTCTGTCATTTTAACGATAATTCCTCAGATGTGTGACACTTATATTTTGGTAATACTCACGCAAAAGGAGAGAAACAATAAGAAAATAAAAGATTTAAACTCGCAACTGGTTTTCAAGTTTGCCATCGTAACAGAATTGGTTCATCTTTTCCAACTGAATCATTTATTACAAAAATGCAAGTAATAATTTTAAGCTTTATCTGTAGTAGTTTCACCAGGCATTACACTTTAGTCAGTCGTAGATTTAAGGTTGAAGCATCATTACTCCTAAACTCTAGTAATCAGGATATCACATTTGTTGGGTTTATGTCACAGTAAGGGACTGTCATATCCTTGCAGCTACAGAGTCGACATGATCTTTGGGTGTTCTGAAGATATTTTCTCTTTTCTCTTGTTGAGAGTAATTGTTTAATCATGCGTGTTTGGGTCGATGAAGTGCTAAGATTCTGGCATCCAACTTTGATAAGAAAATATGCTATTCATCAAGTCATTCCTTATACATTCTTCTTGTATATCTTCGTATGGTTTTCAATTTTCATACATTAATTAGTACGTATCAGGTGAGACCAGTCGACATCTTCATCAAAGGCAGCCGTTACTTCAACAACGTGGATATCACGATTCTGAAAACATTAAATACACACACGCGCGCGCGCGTGCACTCTCTCTCTCACACACACACACAAACATATATATATATATATATATATATATATATATATATATATATATTAAGTTCGATTGATGCGAGTTTATGCCCCAGGGTTTCACACTATTTGCAGTCGTCAGACAAATTGATTAATTGTTGAATTTTTTGATTTTTTTATGGTTACGTATGGTTGTGGGTGGGGAAGTTGTCGTCGCAACGCCACTCATACGAACGCAGACAGACATACATGTACGTTCACGCATTGCAGCTCACACAAACATTAGCATATATGAAAAGTGTGAGACTGAGCGTATATGCGCATCCATGAGTCATTGCGTGCATATGTCCGCATTTGGTCGCTGTATTCAGTGTTGGATTGTGTGGCGAACTTCTTTCTAAGTGACAACGCACAGAACATTCGTCTGGTATGTCCGCGGAATAATGTTTTCCCGCACGCACATATATACAGATGCACGCGCGTTTACATACCTTCTATCCGTTTGTTGTTGTTGTTTTTTTTTTTAATCTTAAGAGGGGGGCCCGTGTAAGTCTATGGTAGGTAAAATTGTTATTATTTTTAATTTTAATGCTGCTTTGTTATTATTTTAAAGCTGGTTATTTGCTTGTCTTGTTTTAGGTGATAGCGCTTATGTAAATGGTAGAAATTCCAATTTATAATACTTATTGGTATTTATGCGGTGGTATTAATTTTTCTGGTGGGGGAGAATGTATAATTTTAGACTGATGTGGTAATGATAATTTTGGTGCGGTAGTAATTGTGGACTAATCCGGCAATGATAATTGTTATGCGATAGTAATGTTGTGGGGCAGCGGGTGATGATAATAACAATTGTAGCAGCAAATAGTTATTGTAAAGTGTTAGAAGTGATTGTTGTAATGGTGGTGGAATGGTAATAACAATAATTATAATTATTATGTTGGTAGTTTGAATTAGAAAATAATTGATGGTATTATGGTGTCAGTGGTTTCTTTTTTCGTGTTCATAGAGTTAATAATAGATTATGTAGCAGTGTTGTTTGGCATTTCTTTTTTTATCTGTTTGGCATAAATTGTGATGTATTTGTTTTCAGGCCTGCCTTTAGAAATTATTTCTGATTTTATGTTTAGTAATTTCTTTTGTTAGGTGTGGGAAATTATTGCTACCTTTTAATTAGGCTTAATTAGGCTTTTCTTTGTAATGTTTATGTAGGCAGGTGCGTGTTTCAATATTTCCCAGCTTATTCTTGTTGTAATATTTCTGCCTTTGAGTTGCCATATATATGTGGATATTGAAGTGCTGTTTGAGTATTTTGAGAAGATGGGAAAGGTTGGCCATCACTGACTATCCTACACCTAGTTAATAAGGTCCATGACCCATTCATTCATTACAATTTACTAATATACTACAAGAACACATCCATCGCCATTCAATCTAGCACATACAGTAATACCGCATATTAGCAGGGATCCTAGGAAATATGAAAATATATACGTATATATTTTTGTATAAAATGTTTTTTGTCTTTTCTGTTTCTTCAGTGTTGCTATTGGTTACTTTAAAAAGAAAAAGTCTAATCTGGTAATCTATGAAATGCTTTTGAAAACCTTTATTAACAAGCGTTTGTTTCACGTTGTTAAGTTCTTTAAAGAAAAGCGATCGAGAAGAATTCTTCTGCAAGTTCATGTGGAAATTTTTAATATGGCCTATTTCATATCTGAGAGGACATTGATTAGTAAAATTAACGTGGCATGATTTTTTTTACTTGTATTCTTACTAGACACCACAAAAACATCCATGAATGGTAGTTTATTTTTTAGGCTAATTTTGATAGGTAAAGTTGAGGACAGATTCTTTTTTTCGAATGTAGTTTTGAGATTATCAATTTCGTCTTTGTTCTCAGCTAAAATAAAAAAAATATTATCTCCATAGCGTTCATTTATTTTCGGTTTAGTAACGTTGTAAAATACTTTTTTTTCTACGTGGGATTACATGTAGAAAACAAGATATTTTGACAGCATTAAAGAAGCTCGGACCGAAAATCCATTAGTTTGAGTGTAAATTTTGCCGTTATGGCTGTATAAGGAGATTTTAGTTCTGCATGCATGCAATAATTTCTTGAGAATATTGGGTTTGATGAATGGGGATGAAATTGAGTTAAGAA
>CAHIKZ030002323.1:3672500-3707500 GCA_903632075.3 Acanthosepion pharaonis | reverse complement strand
ACTACGACTCGTGTCCCTCATAAAATAAATGATATAGCGAAGAGGTGTGAAGAATTAAAAACAGAGACGAAATACAACCCCGGTGTTCGATACCAAGTAAAGACAAGAATTGCTGATGCTGATTTTTACAGCAGATATTCTGTCATTGGAATATTGGCTCAGTCAAATCACTTTGTTTTGTTTTTTTTTTTTTTTTCAGTCGTCTATTACTGTAGTAAATTAAGCACAGCAAAAATACCAATAACTCATTAGTGTTCATTAAATTACCTTTATCGTTAGAATATCCCTGCACAATGCTGTAATTACTGGTAAGTTTGCAAAGTATTTCGACTTAGCTAATCGACTGATATTCATTTATTTATTTCCTTTTGTCAATCGATACATATTCGATGATTCGCCTCGTAAATTATCGACATCCATTGAAGACTTGAGTAGGTAATATGTGCTTGCAGATTCGAATCTAAATAAACTTTGCAACATTACCGTTCGAATGTTTTAATTAATAATAAGGCCGATGCCGGCAAATCATGAGTGTTGTCCATAAACAAGACGAAACTCAGTGTCGGACGGAGGTAGAAGTGAAAATCTCATGAGCAAATGTGGTCATTTAACGTTGTAATATCTACTGACCTTTGACTAGCTGTCAAATAAATATGGCTGATCAGAGGATCATTTCGACAAAATGGTTTTCTGTCGCCAAGCGTTCGCTTACCTACAACTTTATTTGTTTCATTAGTCATTCATTCAAGGAGAATTGATCTGAGGGCGTTCACTGGACGTCATTTTTGCCAGACAATAGGTTTCCTGTTTGTAAAATTAGCCAAATACAATACCAAGCAGATGAGACGTAGGTATTAGGGAGAAATACGTTTGTGGGACATAGAGTAAAAAAAAAACTCAGTAACTATCATTTCGCTGGTTTCAAGACGAGCAAATTTGAAATCTAAATTGTTTTTCCACCGAAAATACTACATTAGGTACCTCCACTAATACGTAAGGTTTAAAATAATTTTTTTTAAAATAAAAAAATCTTTTCTTAAAGTTTTCATTTTAGCTTTATTTGAAAGCTAAAGGATTTAAAATTTCAAACTAAAATTATATGTAGTGTATTTCAGACTGGAATTATCTTGATCAGAATCGATTTTTCTTTTCAGTAAAATCGGTCAAAATGGCCATTTAGACACATTTGTAAACGAAAATTAATTCTTGGTTTTAAAGATCTTGCAAAAATAAAATATATATTTCTAAAATTTTATCTGAGGAGGAGTAGCAAATTTGAAGTTAAATTCATCTAATTTGAAACAAATGTGCGTTTACAATCATTTTTAACCGTGGGGTCTTGCTTTTCTGACGTGTTAATCGATTTATTGACATCCGAATGACTGCTGAACGTATTCATAGTTAAGTATGGTGGAGCAGACGATAAAGTTGGTATGACAATTTTTTCCGTAAGTGGAGACAACCCTTAAAATACGTGACCTTGTAATAATAATGTTAGTTTTATACACCCATACTTAGAAATTCTGCACGTATATACACATAAAAAAAACAAATCGAAATTATTTTTTTAAATATTCAACTCGTCAGATTGTAATAAGCTTTACAATATATGATTAGTAAACATATTTTAATTAATAACAATATTTCCTTAGTGTTATCACATAGGAACTGAATTTTGAAAGGTTGTAATATAAGGAAACAAATCTTGTAAAAATTAAATTCATCAATGCTCTTAATAATAACATAAAGATCTTAACAATATAACTATGTTTTTATTACGTTTGGAGAATGTTTATATCAGGGTATGCTGATTTTTAGCGATTTCATGAATGTACCTCTAGTACATTACCGGTCTATATTTCTCAAAGGAGGTACTGTAATTAAATTCATTATTTATATTACTCGGGCTTTTGTCGTTATTTTTATTGCCATATTCACGACGTTTCGACCGTTGTACACTCCGGCCTTCTTCAGGTGATTGGTATTTCGAACTGAACCATTTATTTCGTCCACCGAAGTAGATTGTTCTAGTTCCACGTGCCATTCCCCTTCCGGATGTCTCAGTGATCTCTTTTTAACTCATCTCTCCATGTTTTCGTTCACCACTGCAGGAGCCAAGTATTGAAGGATTTAAGGACACGTGGATAAGTGGATAAAAGGATTAGTTGGATTCAATGATTTGACCCAAAGAATTGTGAGTAAAGATGAGGATAACAGTCCGAACAATGCAAATAATGTAAATCTCTAAAACATTTATTAGAAAATATATTCGGTTTAAATACAGGTATCATAAAAATGACTTCAAAGGGTCGCATTCTTTTTTTTTTAACCATATCCATTTCTATGTCATTCAAATTGTGTGTGTGTAAATTTGCGTGTGTGCATATTATATTTTAATTCAACATCAGACTTAATATTTTCTTACCAATATTTTTAAAGCTTTCAAAATGATTCTATTCCAATAAAATGACCTTTTAGTGTTTAAGAAATTCAGTTTTTATTTATGATTTTATAGTTTGCCCCAAGGTCGGATCTGTCCAAATCGAGTGGAGGGGAATGCATAATTACAATGTATGAATTCAAACTCAACCAAATTGTGTGTACGTGTGCTTATGTATACATTAAATGGCCCAAAAGCATCCAATCCACTCATAGACAACACATATACATTACATACGCACGTGCAAAGTTAAAAGTAGGCTGTGCGTGTCAGATAGGAAATCAGTATTTTTATAATATTGTATCCGGCACGAGTGGTTTAAAAACTTTCTAGATGAGCAAAACCCACTGAAATAAAGTTTATCAAATTATGATGCTTAAGAGAAAATGATAATCGGATCGATATATTAAAGTATTTTACAATCAGCCGAGAAGATTTTTCTCTCCAGAATCTATCGTACATATCTATAAGTCTACCATACATCCATACTTAGAATATTTTGCTACCGCATATGGTCTGGTGCTCCTGCTATTTACACTTCTCTCCATTAATCATCTGAGAGACCAACTGCTACCTTCCATCAGTATGGCTGACTCTATCCCCCAGGAAAGCGAATCATTAAGTTCACGTTCTCTGTTGATATGGAATGGAAACACTTTATTGAATCCATTGCTAGGTTATCTGCTACGAAAGTTGGCGCACTATGTCGGTCGAAACAATTTTTCTCTCCAGAATCTATCTTACATATTCTATACGTCTACAATTCGCCCATCCTTAGAATATTGCTGCCACATATGGTCTGGAGCTCCTGCTGTTTACCTTGGGCTCTTTCATAAAATCCAAAAAAAGAACCAGCAATATTATTCGTCCTGTCCTGGCAAGCTCGGGTTCAGCCACTCTTACATCAACGTAAGGTTGCCTCTCTGTGACTTTTCTATAAACAATTTCATGCTAATTGTTCGCATGATCACTTTGCTATGGTATCTAGACTTTATGAATTTAAGCGTCGAGATACCATCAATTTACAATTGAGCTGGCGAGATATAGCCGTATGTTCGATGGTCACAATTTCCTGTCCCGTACTTCTCATTGTGGAAATTCCTTCCGATTCCATGCTGTCCAACTAACTTTCCTCTGCCAAATTTTAAATGCAATGTTAATCGCTGTGTACTCTCCTCCTAACTACTCTTTTCTCTTTCTGCTCATTATTAATGTTTTTGTTCCTAATTCTGTAACATCTTTTGTCTTAGTTGCTTTACTAACTTGCTTGGGGTAAGACCGATTTTAAAAAATGATTTACTTTGAAATTTCGAATACAATATTTTGATCTTGTAGAAAAGAATACTGTATTCACTGATTGTCGAAATATAATTATAAAAAATATATAGGTTAGTTGCAAGGATTGGATTAAGCCATTAAAGTAGACGAAACCAAGATTGGGTGCCAAAGACAAACTGCAGTAGAAAACGCAGCGGACCACAGGTGGTTTGGCCTATTTCAAAGACGAGAAGAATGGCGTCTAATCCAACATGTAGTTAATAGACGTGTTTTAGATGATTCCAGACTGGAGACCACAAGAAGAATATGGAGCCATGTGATGAGTCTCCAGACTAATGAAACAAGAATGCAGACCTGAATCATGCGTGGACATGAGACACCACCTTGTTAAGTGTCATCCATTTCAAACAGATATATTACTGAATTTCGTTCCCTAAGTTTAGCAATAACCGCTAAAAATCATGCTTTTAGCAATTTTAATTCTATATTCTTATGTAATGCGTTCCCTACATAACGAATGTTTTATATATATATATATATATATATATATATATATATATATATATATATATATATATATAATTTTGTTCATCGAGCCACGATGTTGTACGGATGGTCTTTAAAATTCCCAAATAATTTTAAAGTTTCAATTCCTCCAATAAATTTCACTCCTTGTTATGTGAATTAAAGTAAACGAAAAGCACAATATCATGTAAATATATGACAAGCGTATCACAATACTTCAGCTATCGCAAATGGTTAGGCTAAAAGTAGGAAACAAAGCTGTTATTTGGACCGGAACAGACAGGATTTCATTTGATTTTAGATAATATATTGGTTTCCTATATTTCGCAATTATTTCCATCTTCCACGTTCACAATGTGTTTTAAGGAAATATATTCTTTTTCATATTTTTAGCAGTTATCATGTGGGAATGTAAGAAACCTGCATGTGGTGCACTGGCTGTCGGCTATAAATGATGAATCAGAAAGGGAGTTCCATTCCTGTATATATATATATATATATATATATATATATATATATATATATATATATATATATATATATATATATATATATATATATATATATATATATATATAAACTGCGTCTAGAGATTATATGCAAGTTATGAATTGGTATAAAGAGTTGCGTCTTTAATGTTAAAAGTCCTGTTATGATGTTGTCTAGATTCTACTCAATATTATGAACTCAGATATATAGTGACAAAGAAAAGTATTGTTTTTTGGTTGGAAAAAATTTCACTAAATTAACAAAACAGAATAATTTGACTGTCAGTAGTTCATTTGCAACTATTTATTTTGATACTTTTACATTATTATACCTCTAAAACTAATGTAAAAAATAATATGAAAAGATTTTAGAGCAAATTCATCAATTTCTTTAAGGAAAAACATAAAAAAAAACATTTTATTTTAAAAATAAATGATATATTAACAAAAAAGAATAAGAACCTCTTAAAATTTATTGCACAAATGCTCCTTTCTTTTCAATAACTCTTAGCAGCCTATTGTCAATATCTGATGTTAGATTTGCAATTTTAGCGGCTGGTAAGTTGTTTGCAGCAACTTTAACTCCCTCCCAGAGGACACACTTGCTGTTGAATTGCCTTCCAGTAGAATAAATATCTCTCTTGAGGATGCTCTACTGGTTCTCAATGGGATTCAAGTCACAGCTCTTTGAAGGCCAGTCCATAAGAGAATCTTCAATAAATCCTTTTTTCTTTCAACCAGGATTTAGTAAACTTTGATGCATGACTTGGTGCGTTGTCCTGCATAAAGATCATAGATCTACGCTTGGCTAAAGACTGGTTATCAAGCCATTCAAAGAAATATTGCTCTAGAAAATCACAGTAACTTTTGGAATTCATTTTAATCCCGTCTTTCAGTTTAAATGAACCCACGAGCTAATTACCAATAATCCCAGCCCATATCATGATCCCACCGCCGCCTTGCAAACCCATCCTCGAGCCTATCCATCGGGCCCATCGAGGGTGAGCCTTGATTCGTCTATAAAAAACACTTTACTGAAATCAGTTTTCATGTATTTTTTGCCTACTGCAATCTTCTTTCCTTATGTTTTTTTTTTGTTACGATGTGTTTCTTTATTTGACTTTTTACATCAGCAAACTTCTTTAATGCTTTACACCTTGTTTCCCTTGACACCATAGGAGCTCCAGCGGCCTCAAATATGAACGCACTTGACGCATTTGGGTTTCTTATTAATTCTCTTCAGATATGTGATAGATCTCGCTTTGTTAAATTCCTGAATTCAGCCTGAGACTTTTTTTTCCTTGGTTGAATTCCCATTTCACATATTTTCTTGATTGTTCGATGATCCCTTTTCAAATCCTTAGAAATTTGAAGCGAAGACTTTCCTTTGCTAATTTCTTTGATTATATAGTTCTTTTTTATTCATTGTTAGTTCTTTTTTATGAGCCATAATACTAAATTCTAGTTCTTGCAAATAATCTCTTGACACTGCAAATTGCTATAATTACTGAAAAAATACTAAATATCAATCTGAAATTGAAAATTGGGACTTAATTGCTTTCATGCTTACTCGCTATACATAATAGTACAAATTATTTCATTGGATAACACATATCTATAAATTTTACATAAAATATTTGACAATACCTCTTTTGCATATAATCTCTAAATGCAGTTTATATATATATATATATATATATATATATATATATATATATATATATTAATCATTTCACTCCAAGCAATACTAAGAAGCAAGAGGTTACTGAGTGTTTGAAAATATGAGAAACAAATACTATTACGGAAAGCAAGATGACGAAAGAAAATTCCACAAGCGAGAAGTGCAAGAGAAGAAACTACTAGCATAGAACTTACGGTTCGATCTAGCAGCCATTTCAACCATATGATGCTGATATCTGGCTGCCAGTTTATTACAGCGCTTAGAATCATAAAATTTAGGTATCATAGCGGAGAGTTCACCCAAACAATTGCCATGAAATTATTTAAAGAAAAGGCTGGGGGTATCTACGTTAGGGCGGCGAGCAAGTGACTAAAGCCGAGATGCCAGGTCAGGATCAATAAATGTTGTGTAAGAATCCTCTTACTGGATTATAAAAATATTTCATTATATAATATTGATGCAGTCAATGAAAATTGTTTTCGTGAGGCAAAGTGTCGGCTAGTCTCGTCTCAACTCAAAAACTTTTCTCAATTTCGTCCTCTTCTACTTCATATTCGATCAAAGTCTTTCCAACTTAAAAGTTTTTTTTTAATGCGTCCTGCAATAAAATCAACAGATTATTGGATTTGTTTTCCTCTTAATTTCTCTATTTTCCCCCACCCATCGATTTATTCTTTGTGTTTGATATGATTTTCCCATATCATTTTCCAAAATCATATTTGATATCAGCCTCTGATAACTAATCGTTATATCTTTCTATGCCTTCTAGTGTTTTCAAAATGTCTTTTCTATTTCGTTATTCACTTCTCTTTGTTGTTAATCTTTTTTAAGCGTTTTTTTTTATTCTTTGCATATAATCTTTCTTTTAATCCTTCATTTTTTATGTTGTTTCTGTAAATGTTCAAGTTTCCCAATTACTGTTGGTGGGTCGTCTTTTCCACCAAGGTCTACGGCTATGAAAGTTAGATCACTGTATTGTGCCCGACAATATCTACCATTCATTCGCCTATTGAATATTGCTGTCATAACTGTTCTGTTGATCCTACTATATTTTCCTAGATAAAATTCAAAGAAATGTCTGTAATGTAATCAATCCTGACCTGGCATATCTATTTCACTTCCTTTCTCGCCGACATGGCGGCTTGTTATTCTTTTCTATACTTATTTTCATGGCAATTGTTCTGATGATCTGTTTTCTTTACTGTCTCAACTGCATGTTTTTAAGCACAGTACGAGATTAGCAATTAAGTTTATTTCTTTTATTATTGAACTAACTAGAAGCAAATGTCTGTTTTATTCTATTTCTTCCTGGAACATCTCGCCTATGAAAATCCCTTCCAATTTCATGTTTCTATGGCACCAACAATCTTTATAATTTTAAGTGCAGCGTTAATGACTATATTCTCTCTTCCTGAATTCTGTCCCATTATTCGCCTTTTTCTCTCTTCTTCTCACTAAAGTTTTCTCATTTTATGTCACTCTCTGTAACTTCCTGCATCCCATTGCCATCCCCTAGGGAATTTTTTTTTAAATATTTGTTTACCTTCAGTTTTTCCTCTTCATCTCACCTATCAGTCGTCAGCTTCACATTCTCCTGCCTTCAGGATTTTGGTTAATTGGTAGAAATAGGGCAGGTGTTGCGTTCGTTTTTTTTTTTGTTTTATTTTGTTTGTTTTTTTCCTTCGGTGTTTTCTTGTGAATGAGCCTAAGATACATTAAACGCTGTATTTCTACCTTTTAATAATTCTTCTTGTATCATTCTCTTAATGTTTCATTCTGATTCTTTCAATCTGTCCGTTCTCATATTTGCCTTGATATTCTCAAGGTTATTAATTCAGTCATCTTCTACACCATCTTCTATAGTTCCATTCACACTATTATTCAATTGATCCATACTTTCTGTTTCTTTCTCACTGAATATTCCTTAGACTAGTATCTTCATCCGTACATCCGATTCAATTTCCCTCCTTATTTCCTTAATTTCAATCTCAACCATTGTTTTTAAATAAAACCTAACCTGTTCATTTTTTGCTAACCTAATTATAAAATTTTTATACAATTGCAGATTCCCAGTTTTCTTTTCTTCAACATCATTTCTTTGGGTCACTCTTAATGTAACATCATTCATTTGGATCACTCTTAATGTAACATCATTCCTTTGGATCACTCTTAATGTAACAAGTCATAACGATCATATTGATTGCTTTACTTCATTTCTTGATGTCTGCGCGCTATGGGAATGTTTCATATTGTCCTTGCTCCCGTTTAAATGCACGTGATACGTGACTGACCAATGAAAATTGAAACAAGCAAAATTGAAAAATACTAAATTTCTGTCTTTTGTCTCGGATGAAACTTTAATAAAAGTGAAACATTTTAGATTGATAAACGTTTCTATTTGTTCTTTATCTTATCATCTTGTAGGATTCTGCTTCATATTTGGTCTGCACTTAAACCATATAATAATATGTAACTTTGTTGCGTTTATTGTTGTCCTTGTTTTCTAGTCGGTTAATTATATATATATATATATATATATATATATATATATATATATATATATATATATATTTTTCTTCACTTTATTCACTAGTCGCCTATTATATACATTTTGTTTAATTGAACCGTAAATCCAGTTCATTGTGTGACACTCGAGAAAAACATGTGTCCCTTGTTTACGACTGACATCGACACTTGATTCGAAAATGTTTCATTAAAATGCACAACACGAGCTTCCAAACTTTAGATAAAATTGAACTCAAGACCAAAAGCTATTTTACTTTGCTCCACCTTCTAGACACTTGGCTCCACCTTCTAGACACTTGGCTCCACCTTCTAGACACTTGGCTCCACCTTCTAGACACTTGGCTCCACCTTCTAGACACTTTGCCCCACTTTCTAGACACTTGGCTCAACATTCTAGATACTGGGCTCCACCTTCTAGACACTTGGCAATCCGTCGAATACGAAGGAAAAAGTGACATCCCATTTCTCGATAGCATACCCAACGCATAAATCAACAGGAAATACAATTTTGCTTTCTTTCACTTTATATTTATTTATAGCAAACGCGTTGGCTAAGTGAATTTGCCAATGATTCCTTAACAAGGCAAATTTAATTCTCTTATGAGTCCGGGTAACAATAGAAACTTTAAAGCGTTCATAATGTCTTTTCGCATTAACTGCCCTGATATATTGATTCAGGAAATATTTAAGAGAAAATAATTGCGCTCATGTTTTGTTGAACGGCTTAAAAGAATGGCAACTCTCTTCTAAAATAGGCAGTGGGGACAAAACAGTTAAGAAACTGTTATTAACCTCGTCCATGTTTACGCAAGAAGTCGATTTAATTCTCGATTGGAGAAAAAAAAACAACATTTAATTGTTCGATTATACGAAAAGTAGCAAATAAAGCGGTGTTCATTATGATCATTAATATGCAAAATCGTTTCAACAGTCTGTCATTATGATATATATATATATATATATATATATACATGTTAATTCAAAAGTTATTTTTTATGTATACCTGTATATTTGAATAGAGGCTCTGTTTTTATTTAAACATTTTTATGTCGTCAACCGTCCAGCTCATTCGAGAAAACTTAATAAAGAAAAAGTATTTTTCTTGATATGAAACATTAAAATCTGATCCAGTCTATACATGTGTTTATATGCATTATTTATCACCTTTATATTGGTTATAGCATTTATATAATTGATATAGCATATAATTTATATAATGTTTATGTGCATTATTTATCATTTTTATACTTTTTATATAGTGTGTATATAAAATTTATATAATTTGATATAGCATATAGTTTACATAGTGTTAATATGCATTTTTTATATTTTATACTGTTTATAGAGAGTTTAAATAGCATTATATAGTTTATATAGCATATAGTTTATATAGTGTTTATATGCATTATTTATAACGTTTTATATAGTTTATATACTGTTTATATAGTTTGTATATTGTTTATATATCATAGAGTTTACATAGCATATAGTTTATATAATGTTTATATGCATTATTTATAACTTTTTTGGTTTATATACTGTTTATATAGCGTATATATTCTTTATATAGCATAGAGTTTATACAGCATATAGTTTATATAGTATTTATATGCATTATTTATAACTTTTTATACTGTTTATATAGCATGTATATTGTTTATATAGCATATAATTTATAGAGCGTTTAGATGCATTATTTATAACTTTTAATTGCATGATAGAGCCCTCTGTTTTCATAATTACTTATATTTAAATAAGTTCAAATGTCTTATAACGTTTACAGTCCAGGTTAATGGTATTCTAACAAAACACTCGAACAGACGGCTGAGCGAAGAACAGGATTAATCACGAGAGACATGGATAAATAATACAGTGTGAGAGAAGATCGTAGCTCAGTGCGGCAATGTGTGCGACACAAACGCTACGACTTGCGACCCACTTTACGACAACCGTTCCTATAAGCAGACGTTGTACTTGTAATAGATGGCCGACTCCATGTTCAGCTATTACTGTAGAGAAGTCGGTCGTCTTTCTACATAACAAAATGTTTTACCTATCTATTTCTAAATAGGACAAATTAGTGAAGTGCGTAGGTTCAGTCACTAAAACTGCTGAATTGTTTAATGATTCGATAGGTACAATCTCTCAAATCACGTTGTCATTCAAGCTACAACCGCATCTGGTAGGCATAATTCTTGATGTAATGCAAAGCTCACAGGTAAAGATGGAAGACTATAGGAAAATCTGAAAAATCATCGATCAACAACAGAAAAACTGACAGCAGAGTCAAACGATCATTTTGCCAACCCTGTCGCAAGCAAAACCTTTTCCTCGTTAGCTTGATAAATGTAGATAATATATGAGGGCTACAACTGCTAAACCTCTCCTCCATCAGAACTGATAAGTGAGAAATGATTGTTGGAAATTGTCATTGACTCAAAGAAACTCGTCCTTCTTTTCTAATTCATCATTTACCCTGTTTCCAACTTCAGGGCGAAATTATTTTTAGAAACAGTCAAAAGATGCTTTTAACCCAGACTCCTTGGTCCGATAGCGTGAAGCGTAGAGTTGGCTCTGTGATGATTTGGATGGTTATATGCGAGAATTTTCTTGACCTACATGTCACGGTTAAGGCCAAGGGTTATCTGAATATTTTGACTGTTCATGTTCAGCCCTAAGGTACTAATATTGTTCCTTGATGATAGAGTAATGGCTTAGGACGGCAATACACCGATTCACACGGTTAATATTTATCAGAATTGATACAAAGAGAATGAACATGAAGTAGACCACTTTAACTGACGACTCTAATCATCATAATGGGTGCTAATAATATCACATCATATCGGGTTAGTCAAAAGTTAATGGGTAAGCTATGTAAGAAAGAAATATTCTCACAGATTGAATTAAATATATAATTTAATAATAACGGTTGTTCCAATAACTTGGACCGATTTTAATGTGAATTAAGTTTAAGCGTCTAATGATTTTTTTTCTTTTTCTTTCAGATTTAGCCGTCATTCAGGCGCTATTATTTTTTACACATAATTTTCATGACTTAAATAACGTGATCCGATAGAGAAATAAATAAATTTTCACCAATAAGACGGATTTATTTACTGCTGACTTTGATCCGTCTTAACGAAACACCCTTATATATAATCCGTCTTAATGAAACACCCTTCATAATAATTATTTCACGGACGGTATGCAATAGCTAAGAGAAAATTTTTACACAAAATTATATATACATATTTACACGTGTCCCACACAGAGAAACTATAATATATGTATACCACACAAACAACGCGAAAATGGCGAAGTGACAGAAATACAGGAGATTCTTCTGTGTTTCTGGAGAAGCCATATTTAGGATTCCAGATTCGAGTGGGACAAATTCATCTACTATTCCTCTCAAAATAAGAAACGGTGAGTCATGAGTTCTTCTAAAATTAAGGACAGCAAGCCGGAGAGAGTTTCTATATATGTTGAAGATAAAGTAAAATTGTGCTATGGACTTTGGCTACTCGATGCTTCGAGGAGATATCCGGGCGAGACAAAGCTTCGACCGTGCTAAAAAGTGTCTGTTTTGCTTCCTGAAAGCTGACTGACGAACTAACCCCTTTTGTCAGTCTATGAAGTGGTGTCACTAAGCGCATGTCACGTGACCCATGCGACTTCATCCCAACCAAAAGGAGATAATCGCATTTTTATCCCTACGAATGGATCTTAATATAATCGAATAACTCGTGTGCATTTTGGTGAACCAAGTGAGTAGTCGCCTCCAACCTCCATCGTTGTTGAAAGAGCTATAACAAGTTTTACTTGATGAAATATTCAAAATTCTCTTAACCACCGTTCAGAAATGGTGCGAATTAATTCCACGACGTATTAAAGCTGAGATTGATGACAGGTTGTGCCGACTATTTATTAAATAATAAAACTTCCATGAAACAAGTTGTTGCCATTATTCATCTAAACACTACACCCCCATATATATATATATATATATATATATATATATATATATATATATATATCGTGTCTACCAAAAAATATATACACACTCAAGGGAAAGAAAAGTTTGTCTTTTGTATTTTTGTCAAATTCAGCAGTACCATATTTTCTCGACAGATGGCGTTACAATGGCGGCCCTTAGACAAAAAAAATTGAAAATGCCTGTGCGGCAATCCCCCTGGACACTTTGGCCAACGTTGCCCAAGCAGGAGTTCGATATAACTAATAAATGTCTCGGAACTAGACGCCATTTTGAGCATCTCCGTGTTTGTAGGTTTGCAAAATAACTTGTAATAATCTCGTAATGCCTGAATAAATTTTGTATGACAATATCTATAGAATGTTTCCTTGCCTGAAACTGTATACATTATTTTACTGAACGCTTTCTCTCTCTCTCTCTCATATATATATATATATATATATATATATATATATATATATATATATATACTAGTGTCAAAATTAATGTTTTTTATGGTTTTTAAATAATGCATATTCCATAGTTTAAAATATAATTTGAATTTAATTGATTTTAGGTAAGTCAGTATTTTGGACGCCTTGTATACATCTTCTGAAAATGAGTAATATTATGCTAAAATACATTAAAATACAGTGTATGTGATCATATATTATATATATATATATATATATATATATATATATATATATATATATATATATATATATATATATAATGTTATCAATTTAGATGAACGGGGTGTAATTGGAATTACCACTTTCAAAAAAGGTCCTCTTAAATTACATAATATTCCTTTCTCCCATTAAATGTGAAAGGATTTATTGATATCTTTATAAAAGCCCCATCTCCTTAATTTGAATACAAAAAAGACAGCTCCATATTTTGAATTTGAAGTCTATCCCTAAGATTGATTTTCACCTTTTAGATCCGACTTTTGCATTAACACTATTTATATTAATTACTTCATGACATCTTAAATAATAGCGTCGATTTTCGACGTAGTATGTTTGGAAAAATAAAATCTTTCTTCGTTTTGAGATAAATATATTCGAAACGCATTATGACATAAAAGAAAAACATATTATATGTGTAAACGGAATCAGCAAACTGAGTTCAAATCCGAGCTGAGGTTGTTGAGTTCATTTTACTTCATCGAAGAAAGCATGAATTTATATTTTCAACCATATGGAAAATATTATATGATGGACTGGTTTAGTTAGCTTTAAGAAGGCAACTAATCTGACAGAAGGAAAATTCTGAATCCAAAACAATGGAGACTTTAGTGAGGGGTCACTTATAAGCTTTCCCAAGAAGTTAAAACACAGAATTTCCATATTAAAGAAATTAGATAATTGCTTCAAAAGCTTAAAACTATATATTTTCTTAGAAAGGACATATCCAATAAGGATCGGAAGTGTTAAAATTCTTACTATAAGAATGGGTAATAATAAAGAATGAGAAAAATTGAAACTATTAAAAGCGGCAAAAACAAGAAGCTGGGGAGAGCCGTGATTGCCCACTCTTAAAAGAAGAAATATCTACATATGATTTATTTTCTTTGTCCTGTGAGTGTTAAATTTTTCAAGTCTTCTTTCCTTATTACAGTGTCCACAAATATCAACTTGTTTCGTTTTGTTTCCATTTTCCTGAAAACTCCCACTTTTTTCACATGATCAGTCCATAGTATTCTCAAGATACTTCTGTAGAAACACAACAGCGTTTCCTCTACATCTGTGAACGAACTTTTCAGCATTCGCTGTCATTATTTACATTA
Source organism: Acanthosepion pharaonis (assembly GCA_903632075.3). NCBI lineage: Eukaryota > Metazoa > Mollusca > Cephalopoda > Sepiida > Sepiidae > Acanthosepion > Acanthosepion pharaonis. The sequence continues at coordinate 3,692,791 of CAHIKZ030002323.1, read as the reverse complement.
TTCGGACTATTGTCCTCATATTTGTCGCCATATTTATTACAAAGTTTCGGCCGTTGTACGCTCCGGCCTTCTTCCGGTGGTTGGAATGTCGAACTGAACCCTTTATTTAGCTCACTGCACAATTATCTAGTGCCACATGCCATGTTTTTAAAAGGTTCAGTTCGACATTTTAAACACCTGAAGAAGGCCGGAGCGTACAACGGTCGAAACGTTGTAATAAATATGGCGACAAAGATGAGGAAAATAGTCCGAATAATGTAAATAGTGTACATAATACCTCATCTCAGAAATATAGACAGACATTCTTTGTCATGTTGGATGATAGTTACTACATAACAATTTAACACTCTTTTCTATTCCTTACTTTCTTTAGATTTTGGTTGGCATCATTTACTATTCCAAGGTGTCTCTGGATTTTTTGCAATATATTCGGTCGCCTGTTAAAACACTTCCCAGATAATGTACTGTACAGGCTTGAATGCGACGGCTCCTATTCGTAGTTAGCATCTTGCCAATAAACGTGCATTTCTTTAATCATTTAATCCCAAGCAAGGCAGGAATGACACCAGAACGTAGCGGATAACAGGGAGTGAAAGTGTGAGTAAACAGTGATTATAGGAAGGACTGAGGAAAGGACAAAAGATGAACAGGTTTCAAGAAGATGGCGATTGACGTTGCATTTAATTTTTTCTTAAGGTTCTAGTTATCGTGGAATTAAGTAAACGGAAGGGAAGGGAGTTCCACAGGCTGGAAGTGCGAGGAAAGAAATTGTTGGAGTAGAAGTGGCGGTTGCATTCAGCGATTTCAACAATAAACGGATGGGAAATAAATGCTAATCTAGTAGCACGCTTAAATTCATGTATTCGGGGAACCAGGGTAAAACCAGAGCTGTTGCCATGGAAATATTTGTAGAAAAGACGTTTCGGCCGTTGTACGCTTCGGCCTTCTTCAGGCGGTTGCAATGTCGAACTGAACCCTTTATTTCGCTGTCTGGAATAGACTGTTCTCGTTCCACATGCCATGTCTAATGGATGTCAGTTATCAGTTATCTCCAGTTAATTCACCTACCCAAGTTCTCCACTGCCTTAGCCAGGTATTGAACTCACAATTCATTGGGTCCTGTCACTGGATCTAACCAACGCTTTTATTCAATGGGTTCAGTTCAACATTCCAACCACCTGCAGAGGGTGGGAGCGTAAAACGTGTCCTGTCACTGGATCTAACTAACGCTTTTATCCACTGTGTCATGTGTCCTTGAGGACATCTGTAACTATCAAGCAAAATGATTTGGCATTGGTGTGAGCTGATCTCTAATAAAGAACGCACATGTCTGATTACATGTGAAAGAATACAACACAATATTTTACGTTGAAATATTTCCCAATGCCTAAGGATTCTAAACTACTGCAAATTAATTGAAACAACCGTTTTAGTTTCCTTTGTTTCAACATACAGTCAGTTTTAGACCCATTGGAGTACACGGGTGTAAATGATTTCTATGTTTCCTCAGATTAGGTCATTTGCAGTGGTCTACAGTAATATGAATTTTCGGGGTGTATGCTGAAATTTGTTTGGCCTTCAAAAATATTGGGTCATCCGTGATTGCATCAGATTTTCATCACGGCTAGACACTATTGTCTCGACTGTCGATTAGTTGTTCTACGGCCATTGTCTTCGATGTATGTTACTCCAAGGAAGCATACTAAAATTGTAACACTGCACGAATACAATGGCATGCCTTACCAGTGAGAAAATCAAAGTACTATCGACTTGCTCGCAAACTGTCTTAATTTAATTCCAATCGAGAATCTGTGATCAATCTGCAAGGAAGGACTTCGTGGAATGACATACGAACATATCCACTGGGTCTTGTTTCATTGGGCAAATATGAAAAATTGAATAATAACAGAATTATTCGTTTTGTTTAAATTAATTTGCACAAGTGTGTATTTTTGCTATTCTGCTTGATGAATAAAAAATCTTGTTGATAGAAAATAGTTCTGAAATCAGGTTCAGGACTAGAAAATCATTCAATATGACTCCCGTGTAATGTTGCTGTGTTAAAGTGACTTCCTTGCTGAAGTAGATGGAAGGCATTAGTAAATAATATGACCACTTTTTACCTTATGTATTTTTAACACAACTGCTACATGAAGGTAGTAACGTTCAACCATCACTGAACAAAGCCTGAATTTTCACTTATATTTTTTACAGGGAAGCTCGATACTTTGAGTGTCTATTGTGGCTTAAACTCAAACCTCAAGAGGAACTCATGCATACGATCTATTGCTAAAGATACTGGAAAAATGGTCGGCAACCTGTACCACTCCAGTAAGTACCTGACTCCTCCTGTCATCCTCTAGATTTACAAGGGCCAAATGCTACCATTAAGGGTAGGAGCCTCAGAGTTTTTAATTTCCAGCATCGATAATGTCCAAAAGCGTTCCGCGCCCTCGTAAGTGATACATTATTTTCCACCCTACAACCACTTTCCCACAGACGAAAAATCGCAAGCCTCTTGCTGCTCTATCGTTATTTCTATGCAAAATTTTGAAACGTTTCACAAGTTCTAACCTTCACGGCCAAGTCTAGCGATGCCACGGCCATTGTAGCTAATCATTATCATTCCCTTAGTATTCCACTGGCGAGATGTAAGTTCTTTTCAAGCAGCGTCTTCTTACACACTTTTACTTTCGGAACCGACTTCAAAAATGCAGCTTCTCCGATTACTACAATCTTAACTTGGTCATATCCAGGATTGACCGCTATCTTCCCCACATATCCTAATAGATTGTGTCTCTTACTCGGTAACCCTCTACCGCGAGTGGCTTTCAACATTGGCTATCTTGGGCCGTTTACAGGGTCAAGATCATTCTAACGTATAGGCCAAAAATAAATGCAACTTTCCTCGTCCGGAGTTTGCTTGGTGTTTTACGCCTGTGCTTGTGCGTGTTTTAACCGGAAATGTAGTTCTCAAATTAACTCCTGTATTAACACAATGACGAAAGATTTACTACTCGTAACCGATAGAAAAGCATGTGAAATACGGCAAAGAAAGTTTATTATAGCGAATTGTATCAGTTACATATCCATCGTCACATCAATACGTCATTTCCAGTAACGCTATATCAGGTCTCATATGTGTTTTCACTTCTTCACCCTTCAGACCTAAGGCGCCAGTTTTCTCTCTTTTTCGAACGAGTATTGCTGTCCTGTTGTTCCATTTCTCAACAATCTTTTATGATTTCGCGTAACCGGACCTGCAAATTAATCCCTCACGGCCAATTATATATTGTATAGGAAACGAATATCAAGTGATTTCTATTAAATAGATGCAGATGCATAAATGTGTTGGTTTTTACACTTGATTATAAAAACAATTATTAGATTTCCAAATTCTACAAGATCCATATGTCGGTTCAAGGCAAGCGACCGACTGACGCTATGCGTAAACATTCCTGCACACTCTCAAACATATTAACTCGGCAAGTAAATTACTTCCCACACATCCATTAACTGTTTTGTTTTTGTTTTTCTACATAAAAAAAACTCAGGTAATAGCATAAGATGTCAATGTGTTAAGAGCAAACACAGAGAGAAATCTGTAAGATCTTTTTGACAAGTAAAAGAATGTGGAAAGAATGTACAGCGGTTCAACTGTAAGGAGATTGAATTCTTGGCCATTTAAAAGGGGAACAGGCTAAGAAAAGAGCTACAAACAGAAGATGTCAAAATCAATTACAGAAATCTACACTATGTTATGTACACTATTTACATTATTCGGCCTATTGTCCTTATCTTCGTCGCCATATTTATTATAACGTTTCGGCCCTTCAGTATCTGTCTATATTTCTGAGATGAGGTATTACGTACACTATTTACATTATTCGGATTATTGTTCTCGTGTTTGTCGCCATATTTATCACAACGTTTCGGCCCTTCAGTATCTGTCTATATTTCTGAGATGAGGTATTATGTACACTATTTACATTATTCGGATTATTGTTCTCGTGTTTTTCGCCATATTTATCGCAACGTTTCGGATGAGGTATTATGTACCCTTCAGTATCTCGTGTTTTCGCCATATTTATTTTCTTCAGAAATGAGGTATTACGTACACTATTTACATTATTCGGTCTATTGTCCTTATCTTCGTCGCCATATTTATTATAACGTTTCGGCCCTTCAGTATCTGTCTATATTTCTGAGATGAGGTATTATGTACGCTATTTACATTATTCGGATTATTGTTCTCGTGTTTGTCGCCATATTTATCACAACGTTTCGGCCCTTCAGTATCTGTCTATATTTCTGAAAAGAGGTATTACGTACACTATTTACATTATTCGGATTATTGTTCTCGTGTTTGTCGCCATATTTATCACAACGTTTCGGCCCTTCAGTATCTGTCTATATTTCTGAGATGAGGTATTATGTACACTATTTACATTATTCGAACTATTGTCCTCATCTTTGTCGCTAAAACGTTGTAATAAATATGACAACAAAAATGAGGACAATAGTCCGAATAATGTAAATAGTTTACATAATACCTCATCTCAGAAATATAGACAGATATTATAGTAATCTAATTATCCGAAAAATCTTTTAACAATGGAAATATTCACATACAAATCTGAAAGGGCATTATAATATCGAAAGCTGTCTTGCAAAATCTCAACACAGTAAAAAGAAAAAAGAATGTTTAGTTATAAACAAAAGGAAAATTAGTCGGAACGGCGATGCAATCTCAGTTTTTTTTTATGGAGGATGGAATGTGCGATGATTTCCTCACAGATGAAGAAGAGACTTGAGGCAATAGTGATGCTCTTCATGCGTTGGATGCTGCGGGTATCATGGACTGAACATGCGAACGTTTGAGGAAATTGAAAACTTAACGATCAGACGCTTACAATGCGAAAAATTTACATTAAATTGCTCGGATGCATAATAAAGAAAGTGAGCGTGGAGACTTTGACACTCACAGGTCATAATGAAGATGATAATGGAGAAGATGGTGGACGTCAGAATGAATGGAGGTGTTTTTTCATTGCTCAAAGAAAGAACTACTATATGCCTATCCAGGCGCCTTACGCTACACCTATTAACAACCACAGCTTCATTAGAACTAATTTGAACACACAGACTTCCCAGAATCCATCCGAAACATACTAGTAGAATATACAAACATAATAACCTCATTCACATATAATTTCTTTTTAAATAATGGAAGACAATATTAAAAAAAGAAAAAGTCAACACTCAATAATATTAACTACTAACACGGCCACAATGGGCTGACTGTGTTCGAAAAAATAAAACATCCCTTATAACTCTACAAACATACACACAACCCATACACAGAATTAAAATGCAAAAAGCAAATCATCCTTTATAATAGCTTAAAGTATAGCCGAAAGCGCTCGGAATTACGGAACATTTGCACGGCTTCTACACACCGTGTCCAGAAAAGAAAATACTTATTAGAACACAAGGAAAATTAAATAAAAAAGCTTAATGGCAGTCGTCTTTAATGAAACATGTATAAATGAAGGATCGCTGCCTAAATACACGGTATATACTAATAAATAGAGTATAAATCCACTGTCCGTAGCATTTTTTTTAAAACAGGGCTCCATATAGAGTATAACTTTATATTGTTTATTATAGGAGATTAAAACAAAAACATCTTTGAAATTGATACACAATAGCTTTCATATTTCTGCACTAATTTGTACCTCTTCAAGTGGTTATTTTCAAATTTAAAAGCAAAATTCGAAAGGCAAAGCAAGACGAAAAAACAAAAGATCAGAATTAAAATGAGGCTTGTGGATTTATCCTGAATAACCAATCAGGTGCCAGGCCTACACTTAATTCAAAATAAACTTAAAAAAAGAAAAATTAGGTCATTGTATAATGTAGCTTGAAGTAGAATCCTAGACAAGGTCTTTAGTGACAGACGTGAAATTAATTCAAATTCTAAGCAAGTGGTAACACTTTATCATAATTGTGGACAAATATGAGGAGAGTCAGAAAGATAAACAAAAGTATAGTTAATTGTAACATAGATTTTGTAGTTGAAAATTAAAAGGCTTCAAGAATGCAGTGAATACAATTAAACCGTTTAAAATTTTGAAATGCGGAACATCCATATAAGATGTTAATAATACAGACTAGACAGCAATGCATAGCTATATTAAATCTAAATAAACAGAACGAAATAATCACTCATGGAAGGTGCAAGGTACTACTTACTAATTATGACCATATGAAATACTACTATCAAATTCAAACTTTAACCATATTTACAAATATAAATGACAATAGGAAAACTGTAGTAGTTGCCGACGCGTTTCGTCTAATGTGGACTTTCTCAAGCCAAAAAACAAAATGAATTTATTTAAACAAAGTAACTAATAATAACAAAAACAAAATGTCCTTAGCAACTGGAAGAATTTACAGAGTGCTATATTCATACTGTTAACTGAAAATTAAGTCAATTACTGTCACATGTGGAGATATTGTTATTATTGCTGTGTTGACAGATTCAACCATTTTCTTTTGATTTCACGATATTGTTGTGTACGTTTGTTTGGGAGAGTAGTAATTCTGTTAAGAAAGGTGAAATAGGGAAAAGGCCTGGGCGTATATTAATATTTAGGTAATATTCAATGGCAGCACTTTCTAGGATTTTCCTTCTGAGTGAGTTATTTTCTTTTTTTATGAATGTAGCATTTTTAAAATCAAAAATGTGGTTGAATTTATTTTTATGTATGACTAGTGGATTAGCTAAGTTGTTTTTGTAAGGTCTCTTTTGTGCTCATAAATGCGCTTTTTTTTAATTTCTATTTGTTTCGCCTGTTTATTGGGAGGAACAGTTTTGGCAATTTATTTTATTTTTATTTATTTTTAACCATATTGTAAGATGAAAGGTAAACTACTTCTGCAATTTACAGTTAAATCACTTAATTGGTATAAAAGATAATTTTTATCAGCAAATCTAATAATTTCCAGTTTCTCGTGTAAGCATAAAACGCAAGGTTAATTTAAGGATTTACAAGTTCTAGCTTTCTTAATACTTTCCATGTTACCGACGTAATTTTATTAACCTCTTTTAAATTCCAAAAATATTTGGAAAAATGTTCTATTTTTCTAAGTGCTATCGGTGAAGGATAGGGTGTTTGTATCACCTAGTTTTAAAAGAATTCTTAGTACTTCCTATAAAAAAAAATTTCAACAGTCGGATTTCCTATTGTAGAAATAGTGCTTAGGTAAAAAAAGAGAATGGGCCAGATATTTGTTTGCAATGGGCAATCGTTAGAATTTCTGAAATTACATTTGTTAGCATCATCGACATTAATTAGCTAAGTATTTTGCTCAGTGGATTATTTCTGGAGAAATGCTTATCAATTAAATGGAGGAATTTCTGCCCTAAATTAGTTCTAACCATTTGGTTAAATGGGGGGAGGGTATACTAAATGATTTTCCTGGTTTGATTATCTTCCTCTAAACGTTTTATGGAAAATTGAAATCATATGTGTCCACAATTTGAATACAATGTTGCCAATCGCTTATAGTTTGACTTAATTTCATGTCTGCCACAAATATCCTAGTCTGGGATTCTATTTCAGGCTACATTATGTCATGATCTAAATTTTGCTTTTGGGGTTCATTTTGAATTTAGCGTAGGTCTGATACCTGATTGGTTAATCAGAGTAAACTCAAAAACCTCATTTTAATTCTGATCTGTTGTTTTCTCGGCATTTCTTCTTTTTCGAAAAGAAGAGGGGTGTATTTTGCCTTTGAAAGAAAAAATAATCATTTACCTACCGGTTGTTTACCATCGACTGAAGAGGCACAACTTAGTGCCGAAACACGAAAGACATTGCGTAGCTATTTTAACATGTTTTTATTTTAATCTTCTGTAATACACACACACACACACACACACACACACACACACACACATATATATATATATATATATATACACAAACATGTTTTATTGAAATAATATAGATATATCTATTTGTATAATAATCCTTTCTAATTCTCTGATTACCTTCCTTTCACTTAAGCTGAACTTGATCAAAGAAGGCGTCGTAGTTTTCTTTATTCAAGTATTTATATAGTATATTTAGTATTGTGGTCTGTATTTTCTCTCAAAGCAAAGGCCAGGGCAAATGTCAACCTGGTTGATTCCAAGCCAGCAACTCTCTCTCTCTCTCTTTTTCTCCACCCGCTCTCACGCGCACGCTCTTATTTCCTTTATATTTTTCATTTCTGATTGTATGGAAAACATTTTGAGTTGTAACGTTTATTTCCTTTTGCTTATTTTTGACTAATGTATTTCTATAGGCGATTTGCAAATATTATTTATCATTCAATGAGTTTTAACAATAACAATAATAATAAAAAGGGTCATATATATATATATATATATATATATATATATATATATATATATGTGTGTGTGTGTGTATATATGACAATAATCGTATACTATATATTTATTATATATATACATATTCTTTGCATATTTATTGATCAAACTGAAACTATAATAACACGGTAAAATCCATCATATCCGGAATCCCTCATAACCGGACATGATTTTGATGCGTATATTTGAACTATTTCGGTGATATGTAACTGATTTGAAATTTCTGTTTTTCAGGAAATTTATTTTGGATAATTGCTTATGCTTATTTCACCCTAATGGCTTGTATTGATGCAAAAGATGATTGGAATAAGAGGAAAAGACTAACTTTGGAGTTATCGCAAAAAATGTAAATTTTAAACAGATTAGACGCTGATGAAAGTTCATTGTAACAAATGGCTGAGTTCAACATAGGAAAGTCAACATTGTATGATATAAAATTTTCCAAAGAAACTATGCACCATCGTTCAAACTGTCACAATGAACAAGGAAATGAAAACATGATTGTTATGAACCTGGACTGAAATTGAAAAAGCTATTTAAAATGTCAGTTTTATGGAAAGTAAGCCAGCATTCAGCTATGACGATTGCAATAACGTACGCAGAGCTAAACATTGTCTTTTGTTTAAATAATTTCAAGAACAAAAGCAAAACGAAATGCGGAAAAGGTTGAGGATGATATTGAAGAGAAAGAATCTTCATGCAACAGCGATTGAAAACTACTTGTTACAGTATTCGTTTTGCATACATGACATACTTAATTTAAAGAATTGTCATTAGCATTACATAATTTATTTCTTTTCCCGTTATATTTCACCCATTATTACCTTAATTTGTTTAATATAAAAAAAATAAAAATAAATGTTAAACCTGATTTCAGTTCTTTTATTTTAATCTAAATATAACCCCTCATATCCGGACGTTGTAACCAATTCCTCATATCCGGAAGGCCTTCTTACTCCGGTTATCAGGGATTCTACTGTAGTAAGATTAAGTGATGCATTTAACAACGAAGCATATATTCTGATATCCAATATAAAATATACACGCACGTGTATGTGTGTTTAAACTTCAAATTTTGATTATTTTAACTAGATTAAGTGATGTAATTTTTTTTCTAAGAGTGCTTCCTATCCAACATAACATCAAAAAGGGGCAGGTTAAATTTATGGATCACGTAATGAGGAAGGAGGTCTTGGGAAATTTGATACTCACTAGACAAATGGATGGTAGAACAGGTCTTGCGGAAAATAACAAAAAGATAAAACTTATTAAAAGCTACAAAGGACAGGAAGATATGGAGGATCATAATCGCCTACTTCCTGAAGAAGATCCTTTGTAGCTTCAAGTAATATTCATCCTATACTATCCCTTCCTGTCTTCAACTAATCTCTTTATGAAGGTCATGAAGAAAATATTTATAGAAACACAAGAAAGCTACATTACGGCGATGGGAAAAGACTGAAGCCGAGATAGCAGTTCAGGATTAATAACATTGCAAATTCTTATTTGGGTTTATCAAGAATTTCTAAATATATAGCAGAAGCGTCAGACCAAAAGTAGAAGCAATATTCAAAGCAAGTACGAAAGTTAGGCTTAGAAATATATAAGATATATTCTAGAGAGAGAAATTGTCTATCACGACATAGTAGATTAACTTTCCCAGCAGTAGACCTAGCAATTGATTCACTATAATCTTTCTACTTCATGTCAGTTGAAAACTTTAGTACGAGAAGGTACAATGAGTTACTCTCCTGGAGGTTAGCATTAGCCATGCTGATGGAAGGTAAAAGGGGTTCTCACGGAAGATTAAAAGAGAACGGTTTCGTTTTTAAGACATTAAAATTAACAAGAGACTCCTTGTCCCAGTTAACAACTGATTATAGGTTCTTTTTTTTAGATCAGTTGCAATTTAACCTTATCGGACTAATCAGACTTACTATTAAGACAGGACTAATTAGCTGTGTCATCATCTTAGAAACAACGTAGATCCCAATAGAGGCCTGGGAACACTTTCATTTATGCAAAAAGATCTAGAAGAGTGGCCATTCAATACAACTTTCATTTGAAGACTTGATAATAAATACTGAATCAGTTCAAACTTTCGTCCAGAAATGTCATAACCTTTTCACCCTTGAAGAAGATCATTATGCTAAACCGTACCAAATGCCTTCGAGATAACCAAAAGAAACAGCCTGATTTGATATAATTCTTATCTCTTTCAGCAATAACTGCTAACACAGTTAACACATAAGCAGTTGACCTTGAGAAGCGAAAACTATACTGCTTATCTGAAAGGAGACCCTGAAATGTGAGATGCTTAACCAATTAGCCTATAGTACTTTGCCAAAAGAGTGGTAGGAGAACAGGCCGATAGTTAGGAGATGATTCCCAACATGTCGGAAAGGGAAAAGCAGCAAGATAAATTCCAACTAGCAGGAAAGCAAAAAGCACCAAAGAATTACTTGTAGAGTTTGGATGGAACAGGACCCATCTTAGGAGAACAATTCTTAAGGACTATTGCCAAGGATATCATCAAGTCCACATGCTTTGTGAGGAAGTAAAATAATGGGTGGGCAGTACATCTTTGCGGATGGATTTCAGCATAGAATTTCAGTTGAAATGGATAGATATCACCGTAAGTCCTATGCTAACAGTTTCTTCTCACGCACTATTCACTTGTGGAACTCTGAGCAATCTTGCATTTGGACTAAAACTGAGCAAATTAACAAGCGCAAATTGTATAGCCCGAAAAGACTCATGTCCATTTGAGGATACCTTGGATTGGCAAAGTTCATACTAGATTTATTAGGCAAAACACCTACAATGTACGGCTTTGTAATTATTATACCAATCCATGGCCTGTTTTCACTTCCCGACCTTTTTTTTACCTAATAATTTTACCCCAAGATACAAAGGGTTACTAAGTGTTAGAGAATATGAGAATATAAACAAGAGAGAACAATAAAAGAACAGGAATTCAGAAGACAAAAATTACGATTAACATTGCATTTAAATTTTTGGAGATCAAAGTTGATTAGGAAGCAAGAAGCCGGTTCAGTTCCTGAAGAGCGATGATCGATAACAGGTTAGCCATTTTTACTTATTTCTTTTTTGTTCTTATATTTTTTCGACCAATCATTGTACAGTGACTACTAACTTTCTTATCCTTAGTCTTCCGCACTCTTTGTTTTATATTTTTCTAAGTATTTATAAAGAATGTCTGTTTTTAAAACTTTATTAATTATATTATTATAAATTTTGTAAACCATTTGGTGAATCTTAGGAAAATCTTTGCGACCATCATTTATGACACAGTCTGTGAATAATTTACGACTTGCTTGTTCTACTTGTTATATCCTCCGGCCTCCTCTCTTGTCTTAGTAAATAACCTTGTTGAAATTTTGAAGAAATCACTTATTCAATACACGACGACAGATTGTTTTTGTTCTATTTACCATGCTCCGGGCACTTAATAGTCGCTAATTTATTTTCTTGTGTCACCTCCACGACTTTTCCACTGAACAAGATTATATAAATTTTCAGATGACACTGAGATTGAACTTAGAAATACTAGGGAACCAATACTTAAACCTAGTACGTCTACAAACACCTACAGAAAACCTGAGAGCAGTTGTGACCATACCAACTACGATGAGGATATTAGTCTAGACAAAAAGACGGAAAATAAGGATAATTCATTATGCTAAAAACTCCGATATAAACTTGAGTTTTTTCGACTTTTTGTAAATGTTACTTCGGGGAGAATAAAGTAATTATTTAAAAATGGCTACTCTCAAAACAAGGAATATTCTTATCGTAAAAGATTTGATTTGTTTGTTTAACGACATATCAACACCTTATGGGTCATTTAATGCCGAAATTTAATTTTCACGGTGGCTTTGAAATAATAAACCTATATGTTACGGTGTTTTCACAATTGAATACATGGTAAATTATACTCAGCGTTTGTGCATAGACATATTTCTGTGAACATCATTATTAGAGGCGTTGATAATGCGTCTTTTATGTTGTAGTTTTGTTTAAATTATATTTTGGAATTCAGTTTATATTTTAAAGAAATTGTAGAATATTTATGAATTGTCATGAAAGAGTTCTTTCCTGTTAATTGGTTGGTGATTTTGTTTAGCGACATATCAACTTCTGTTTTATTTCATGACGAAATCTATATATTTTAAACACAATTTATGAATTCAACTAAACATATGCTATAAGTAGGTATTATTGGTAATTTTACTATAAATACATCTTGTTGGTAATGTTTATATAAATAGGGATTGTTGGTCAGTTTTTAATATAAAAATTTATTTTTTATACTTTCATTGTTTTGCTCCTCAAAATCCCCAATTTCTCGATCAAATGCATCGTTACCAGATGTAGTTTATCGTCATATTCAGGACTAATTATAAAAGAATGTCTTCTGAACAAATGTATCGTTTGCATAAATGTTTTTTTTCTCCCCAAGACCAGAGGTTCACAGCTTTTCAGAGATAGTGTCTTCTTTCTAGAGGGGGAATGTCTAATCAGATTATGAGATTTCTAACTGACCTGTCTGTCTTGTTTAATATGTACCAGCACTTCTATTTTCATAATCCTGTTTCTAAATGTCATAGCATGTTTCCGGTTCAATCGATTTTTCCAGACACTTTCGCTATCTTATTTAATATTTAAACATGATTTTATAAAACTCCAAATATTTTGCTTTTCCATTTTGCGGTTTAAAGAAACGTTTTAACACGAAACATTCGATAAAGTAGGGATATATTTAAACGTAGGCTTGTTCTTGTTTTCATCGGCGACTACACATTGAAAAGGCTTACATTTCAAAGGAAAATAATTATTAGAAACGAAAAGATCTTAGTCGAATTATTTTATTTTTCAAATGTAACATTAAACAGCTTGAGAAAGTTGTTTAAAATTAAAAATGAAATGGTATTTTTTCTTCTTTTCCCAGTAACAGTGTGCAAGAGTTTAACTTTATCTGACGTTTTCATTTATCCCTTGTTGACTTAAAAAATAATGAATTCAAAAGTTTCATTTAATATTGGTCACAAAGTTAAAGACTGATGGTTATTTTCTAAGCGTAGCTTACATGTGGCACAAGGCCCAGAGTACAGAGCACCTGGTGAGAATCTAACTCACTTTTCAGTCATAATTGATCTAGAGAGACAAGCTTGCTAACCATTACACCACACTGAGGTGCTCAATAACCATGGAAATTCGAATATACCAAACTAGCAGCATGGCCCGGCGTTGCCTGTGGTTGATTCAAAAATCGTACGACTCATACAGCAATCACTATCACTTGACTTAAAATATTTTTGCCCTTCCTTGCCTTTAAACGAGTGTCCTTTGCCGTGCTGATGTTGCTACATGCCTTACTTCTTGTCTATCTCACACTGCGAATTTTTTAAGCTCTATGCTTAACATTAAAACTGTTACGAAAAATGAACTAAAAAAATGAACACAAAACGATCAGCTTTAAAAAAAAGACTCGTAACTGAAAAAACCTAATGAAAAAGAATGTTAACAACAAATACTTTTTCACACCCAACCCAGTTCAGCGGAATCAGAATTAACGTTGAGTTTAAGCAAGCGGATGTGCCAATTGGAGTAAAGTCCCATGCAGATTTAAATTTTTCCCGCTTGTGACGAATGCAGCTATCCATTTTTTTGCATACAAGCATGCTAGTTAACATTCGTGTCCGTCAGCTGTTGGCTCTCACGCTTGGCCAATAGAATCTTCTTGCCTATTCGTGGCAGCCAGCTATATTATTTTCACTATCGATGGGAGTTGGGAAATGCAAAGTCGGTCTTGGCCTTTCCGCTACCTTGGAGCATGTGCATGTAAATTTTGGTGCAAATCCGTCGAAAGTTGCGGTCGTGCATTCGTTACACACACACACACACACACACACACACACACACACACACACACACACACACACACATATCCTGCCTTTTATAGATAGAGATAGAAGATAGATTTTCTTTCTTTAGGTGAAAAAGGGGACATAGTTTATTGGGGGGGTCTAAATTTCCTTCAAAATCTTCTTTTAGTCAAAAATGGAATTTTCAACTATGAATAAAACATAATCAGTGTATTTACTTTAATTTTTTTCTTCTATGTACCGTAACTCCTCAGGATGCGGAAAATCATGGCTCTTTACAATTTCCTATTCTTTGCAGCTCTTAGTATTTTTTGTTCTCTTGTTATCTCTCCCATTCCTTTTTTCCACCTCGTTAGTTCAATTAGACTCTGCTTTCCCATGACACCCTGGGCTAAAATAGGTCCTGTCTGTGTCAGATTCTCCAAAACCTCTCTCTTCATTAAGTGCCCTAGAAATCCTTTCTGTTTCCAAGTTCCAAATTTTCTTCTTCTTTTTCTATTTTCCTTAAAACTTACTTCGTACATTCCATGGGATACTCACCATGATGAAACCGAAAAGAATTTTTTAGATTATTAACATATACGATATTTTCAAACTTATCCTGGATATCCTGTAAATTTCATAATTTTGAACAAAATAATTAAAATAATTATATATATATATATATATATATATATATATATATATATATATATATATATATATATATATTTAATTATTTTTTTTCTGCTATAATATCCTAACTGTTCTGATTAAAACATATTTCTATTCGTGGCTACAATTAATATATGAAGAAGAGTTTAGAATGAGGCACCGAATAGACTCCTGCAATATTTTAATATTTTTATTTACTTGTAAAGTTCATAATTTTGAACAAAGTAATTAAAAATAGTCATATATATATCATAGGATATCATATAAGTTTGACAATATCATATATGTAAATAATCTAAAAAATCCTTTTCGGTTTCATCAAGGTGAGTATCCCAGGGAATGAACGAAATTATTATGCAAATTTCATAAACCTCAACTCCTCAAACGTGCTTTGAAAAAATTTTGTCAAATTTTAACCTCTTAATTTTAGGTCAAACGAAACTTGAGTTTCATTTTCAGGTGGTTTTAACAAATTTTTGGAAAGTTATTGCATTTATTATAAAAGAAAAACTGCAGTCTGATGTCATTCTACATTTCTTATTATGCTTATTAAAGGAAGAAAGAAAATTACTAAGTTGACGCATAGTCATATTATCCCGAGTACTTTCGACATTAGCGAAATGTCACCATCATTGTTTTTGTTAAGATAAAACCTTAGCGTTTTCTCTAGTAAAAGTTTTTAATTTACAGATGAGCACAATTCTGTCTTAAAAAATGATGAACACAACAATTTTTTGTATTGAAAAAAAACAAAAAATGTCTAATTTAATGATATACGTCTTAATATAAATACATGTGTGTGCGCGTATGTGGCGTATTATGTATATTTGCAACAATGTTTAGCTTATACCAGTCATTTTTAAAGATTTGTTTATTTTCTCTATACTTTAGATGACTTACCTTGCTTACGTTCATACTTTAAATATCAACTGCCCAATATTTGAGTACTTACGGCTTTTATAAGCCATTGTTACTTGCTCTCTTGGACAATGTTTCTAATAAAAATGATAACTGAAGACACAAATACATTGGTTAAACCACTACTACATCATCGCTCCGATTAACTTGCCCTTCATTGGACAATAAGTCAATTAAATAGCATTTCACCAATCGGCACAAATGACAAAAAATGCAACAAATCTTTGCCAATAAAAGAAACATATTTTCACTTAAACTGTAAAACAATAGTATAAATAATAGCAGCAGTAAACATAAAAATCAAACATCAATACAATTTCGAAAAAAATATAATAAATATATTTCATATCTAAAACCAACTAAAATGTTCGACGCGACAACACGAACTAGCGCGTGACGATGGGATATTTAAATATGGACATGTGATATTTGAAAAATGATGAAACTGACATAATGGCTTATGAAAGTGGAAATTGCTCAGACATAGAACAATTTTATTTAGATTTTCCTTGGAAATCAGGAGAATCGTCCGAAAGTCAGAAAAAAAAATATATTTAAAAGTCCCTAACAAAGTACATCCGTCAGCCATTAATCAAACTTGCATCCACACAAATAGTTGTAACTGAGCACGACTGAAGATGTTCTAACTTCCGGTTTCTTGAGGAATTGACGAGATGAGTCATTCGCTGCCGTACAGCAAATGAAGTTTTACGTATGCACGTTATAATGTTGAGAAAAATGCGAGCGAGCAAAAACAGTTCAAGTTCTTTGGGATCTGGATGCATACAAACGATCAACATCGACCTTTGAATGATGCGTGTGGTGGCAAGTGAGAAACTCTCTCATTTCGTCATCCATTCGCTTAATGTCAGCTACGGTCCAGTTAAAGATGTTCAAACTCTATTGCAACATCAAGAGAGCGAAATATTGAACATAACATATGTTTTATATGACATCAAAGTAGCAAAAACAGTTTTTATTTTCCTTTAACTGGTTTTTATTTTCCTTTTACAGTTTTCGATTCAAGCTAAAATAAAATATTTTTGAACATTGTGTATCACTTTCTTGAGGTTATTGTGTTCGTGATAAGAAGAATATCTTATATAATGACACTTTGAAAATTTTTCTTTCACCATTATTCGGTAAGCAGTGTTTTATTGTTATAATATAGACGAAAAGTTGGCATAGTCAAAGAAAATAAGGCAAAGATTCTTTCATTCTTTTTCTTCTCTTCCTGCCCCTCCTTCACTTCTTCTTCTTCTTCTTCTTCTTCTTCTTCTTCTTCTTCTTCTTCTCCTCCACTACTTCTTCTTCTTCTTCTTCTTCTTCTTCTTCTTCTTCTTCACCACTTCTTCTTCTGCTCCTCCTGCCCCCTCCTCCACTTCTTCTTCTTCTTCTTCTTCTTCTTCTTCTTCTTCTTCTTCTTCTTCTTCTTCTTCTTCTTTATGCCTCTCCAAAACTTCCTATCGCTTCTAGCTTTCAGCAATCCCACTCATTTGTTAAGCTAAATGCCCCACCCACTATTCCGCCACCCACAATAGCCCGTCAGTTACGTGGCTCGCTGGCTTCCCCCTATCTTTCTTAACATTCTTTCAACAGGACTAAATTTGCAATTCTTCTCTCACACAAGCAAAAACTTTAACAAAGTTCTCTTGTCTTGCATATTAAAAAGAATCTGTTCGTATTAGCAAAGCAGCAGATTATTGCTTGGTTAATCTCATGATCCATTAAATCGGTTTTATTTAATCCTGCCTCATTTATCGCATTCCAGACGATCAGAACCACTTTCTTTCCAAATTAGATGTGATTGATTATACAATATCTCCATTGTACAATCATTGGACAATTCCAGACTGGAATCGCGATCAGAAAAATATCGGTGGATTATAATTTGTAAAGACTATCATGTATCCCAATAATATGAGGACAGTGCCTCTAGAGTAAAAACAATTATCACTGTTAAATATCGACAGTAACAAGATGTTTATCAATCTATAAGCAAGAGAAGTGATGGAGTCATGCCTTTCTTCAAAGTGTCAGTGCAAAGAGAAAGAACTTGTTTTCAATCGAATTTTCAAATATTCCGTTGACTGTGACTTAATTTTAAAAGTATCACACTTTTTAAAACAAAGACAGGAATTATTATTTTCTTTTCAATTTTCTGCAAAGAATTATTTAAAGTGACACAATGTAAGAAATGTTAGGTAGTCAGTGGGGATCGAACCCACTGTGCGTGGGATTTTAAAATGTTCCAATAATACCAAAATGCTCTTTCAAGCGAAATCGGATGTTTGAACCTTTGTTCTGATTTTGGGAAACTGGGCTGAACCAGGAAGTTTCAGAGCTTCTTATATACTCATTAATTATTGTATAACCAGAGACAAATAAACTGAAATAATTTTCACTATTATAATATATATATATATATATATATATATATATATATATATATATATATATATATATATATATAAAAATTAACGGATATAAAATATAGTTCCTTCGCTACACAGGAATTACCATGTTTCAAAAAAGATGCTAAAAACTTCAAATTTAATTATATAATTAAATTAAAAGTATTAGTTATGTTTCATCCTCAAGCGAATTTTAGAATAAGTAAATAGTTACTTTATAATATTTATGCTTTGTAAATTTACACTGAGCACTGTTTTGTAAAAATAAAAATATCCACAAGATCACTTGATTATTACTGTTCTTTCTTTTTTATATATATATATATATATATATATATATATATATATATATATATATATATATATATATTAAAGGTGTATGCGTATGAGTTTGTGACCTTGAGTTTCACGTTTTGTGATCATCAGGCAAATTAGTTTATTTTTTAAAAATTCGATCTATTTATGCTTGTTTGACTATGTTTGGTAGCGTGAGGGGTATTTACTCCTGTGTTTGTTTGGGATGACACGCTGACACACATAGACCCACACACATAAAATAACATAGCCACCAATATAGATTGATCGAATTTTAAAAGCTAAACCAGTTTGCCTGATGATCGCAAAACCGTGAAACTCAGGATCACAAACTCCTACCTATACACCGTAATATGTTAGCTCTGATATTGAGCGCTTTCCACTAAGTACTGCGCATATAAAATACTATATATATATATATATATATCTGTGTGTGTCTGTGTGTATGTAAGTATAGGTTCAGATACATATGTTAGTGGTAGAAACTTATTTATCGTTGGTATATTTTGCGGAGAAGAATGTGCAATATTTGAGATAAAACGCTTTCGTTTGTTCAAAGTTCTTAACATTTCAGCACAGTTTTGTTTCTGACGAAGATCTGTCTCTTAATACTCTGTTTGGCTTTTGCAATGTTTCTTTGTCTATCCCAAAGCATCTTTCCGTCCTCTTTTAGAACACTTTCCAGATATGTAAATATGTAATATCTCTTCCGCAGTTAGTACTTGGATAGATTTTGCAGTGTACAACTGCATTCCTGATTCTCTTATTCATAATTATGTAGTCTCTCTCTCTCTCACACTCTCTCTCTCTCTTTCTTTCTCTCTCTCTCTCTCTCTCTCTCTCTCTCTCTCTCTCTCTCTCTCTGGGCTTTTCCATGTCCATATTTGTCTTGGGTGTTCTTGGAACCAGGTTTTGGCTGCTACTTGGTCATTCGATGTACAGCATTGGTTCCATTTTTGCCCTCGTCCGTTGCGAGTTCCTAGTCTGAATTCGCCAACTATTTCATCCTTTTAATTGCCTATTTTGACATTCAGTTCTCCCATGACGACTATAATTTCTTGCGATTTTTCTTTGAATCTTGGCGTTTTCTGCAATAGAGAAGAACTTTTTCAGTTCTTCTACTATAATTTGTACTGTCGATGGACATGTTGAAAGGCTTTATTTTTAGTTTAACGACAAGAATTTTATCAGATAACTGACAGCATCAGAGAATGCATTCCTTCGTGTCTTAGTCCAGCATCAATCCTATTCCTGTTTCATTTTTATCTCCACGTGGATATATTAGACTGTGTTTGTCATTGAAAAAAATCTCCATTGTTTTACCACCTCGTTTCACGTACGCCTTAAATGTTGCCATTTAACCTGCTCATTTCCTCTCTCAATTTCTGAGATGACCTATTATGTACAATATTTACATTTTTCAGACTATTGTCCTCATCTTTATTGCCATATTTATCACAAAGTTTCGTCCACTGTAGGCTCCGGACTTCTTCAGGTGGTTGGAATGTCGAACTGAACCCTTTATTTTGCTCGCTGTGGTAGACTGTTCTAGTTCCACGTGCCAGGTCAAAAGGACACATTGCACAGTAGATAAAGGTGATAGTTAAATCCAGTGACAGGACCCAAAATATTGTGAGT
>CAHIKZ030002323.1:3665000-3667500 GCA_903632075.3 Acanthosepion pharaonis | reverse complement strand
ATACACTCTAAAGTTCAAACGTTTGTAGCTGCCCCAGAATTAGCATGGGATGTACTTGACAGAAGAGTTAAAAAATGAATCTCCTTGAGTCATTGGAAAAAGAATATATTTATTTATCAAACTTATACTTTGAGAAACTTTTTCAACGAAAACCAAAGATTTGTGCTAGATTAATCAAGGATTTTTTTTTCTTTTTGTCATAATAAAATTTCTAATAAAAAATCATTTCTCACTTTTTTTAAAACCATGTATAATATTTGTGTCTTATTTAAAGTGCAAAACAGCTACTATGGGGTCTAATCTAAAAAATTAAATTCCCAGTCAACCCCACATTTTAAACTGTAGTATACATGCATACATACATGCATACATACATACACACGCGTCTGGTACCCACTGTTTTGAATACACACACACACACACACACAGACAGACACACACACACACACATATATATATATATATATATATATATATATATATATATATATGAAGAAATATTGTCTTAAGTTTCCGTTGAATGTGGGAGCAGAAGAAAGATTACATCCGAATAAGAGATCCTGGTTGAATTTGACTACACCGACAACAGTCTTTTTGTTCCGTCTACACGGACAGGTAGTTATGAGAATACGGTTTAAATAAATCATCCAAAATTGCCAATACTTCACAACAAAATTTCAGATTTTCTTACAAACGATGAACATGGAAACCTAAAATTAATAAATTAAGAAAATATTACAAGCAATACATTTTGAAAAAGAAAATATTACTAGCAATATATTTTTGAAAGAAAAAATATATTACCATCAATGCATTTGACTTTCGACAAAAACTCTCTTTACAAAAATACTTCAATGGAACCTGATCTAGACACAGATTTCTTACAAAGAATACATATTCTATTCATCTATTGTAAAACAAAAAATCTTGTCGGTATTAAATAACCCACTGAAATGTTGATATGACGTAAAACAAAACAAATCAAATCAAAAAATAAGTCTCCGTAACTGAAAAAAATCGCACCGAAAAATAAAATATATAAATTATGGCCTTTAATTTTGAAATTAAATGCAGGAAATTTGTCCGGAAATTGTTTTTAAATAAAAAAATCAAATCTGATAAATACATTGGAACTGAAATAATGCTTGAAACCTTTTATTTGAGAAAACTTGAAATAATTTCATTTACTTTAGAAATTTTGGAATGAGGGATAACATTATAAATTTGATTTTATTGATATTATTATATTTTCTACTCGGTCAAGCGGACATTCATGAGTCTATAACGTCAACCAATAGTGCACTTCATCAAGGTCAAAAGGGCATTAGTGTGGCATCCTGTGTCATATTATAGCTGGCCAATGTAGGTAATTGCTGTGTGACCAACTCGTCTTGCACCATGGCTAGGTGTACAGAACAGTACATCATTCGCCAGCAGTGTCCTGAAACGCGCATTCTGCGTTCACGTAAGATTGTAGAAATATCAGTGATGAGTCCATAGAGCTGTGATTTGGTTGTTCTCTCCAGGCGATGCTAAGTATAGTTCTGAGTGGAGATTCCATCACGCTTAAACTCAAGGGTTTTAGTTAATGCCCAAGCAGTGGCACCATACGTTAAAACCAACTCTACAGTGGCTCGAAAGAATCTCCGTTTGAGGTTGTCTTTCAGATTACTTTCATTTTCCAAATTACATCCATTTTATTCAAAGCAGCAAAAGCTTTAGCTATGCGAATTATATTACATAATTAATACCCAGACTAATGTCTGTACTACTGTGAACAGGGATTGAACTCACTATGAATATGCCTCTAAATTAATACAGCAGCGCTTTTATTTACATTATTTATACTCTGTATCTATGCTCTGCTTTTTGTAATATGCCTTTTTATAGATAAAATGAAGACAGTATATTTTGAATTTATGGTGTACTCTTCCATCGTATTCAAGGTATGAGTGTAAAGCAGCTCAGTTCCTAGGAATTGACAGCTAGACACATGCACATATAATTTAATTATAGTGTTGAATGCTTTGTGAAGAATCAATCACAATTTTTGAAAGGCCGAATACAAAGACCTGGTGCACTACATACCACAAAGTCCCCCAAACCACCCTGCAGATATTTTGAATTCAGAGTTGTCCTTCGCCTAGACCGACCAATTGCCATCTATAGAAACCAGTCTATTTACCCATAGGATTACCCAGAGGAAAGGTAAGTAAATGGACTGGAATTCGAACTCGGCTTTCCGATTCCTCAATCCGAGCCGCTATCCACTAGCTACCGACTATGAATTTATATGCAATATAATAAAATGTGATATATGAAAGTTAAAAGAATTAATATGATAGAGCAAAACTGTTTAGCTATAAAAAAATTATTCAAATGCTTTGCTCAGAGAAAAAAATTTGTAAACCAGTATTATTATTTTACCAAAAATAAAAATATAGGCAATTATTTCATTTGTCATAGGATAGGGGTAATTATATTTAATTATATTTGTTGC
>CAHIKZ030002323.1:3622500-3660000 GCA_903632075.3 Acanthosepion pharaonis | reverse complement strand
TAATTTGTATCCACATCAAAAGAAAGAAAGAGGGAGGGATGTCCATTTCAAAGCGAAAGATGTTATTCATGTACGCACATCGTCTGGTCAGTCACAGCGACAATTTGTTTTTTTTATATTTTTTAAAAATATATTTATATATTATATAAAATATATATTTATATATTATATTTTTATATTATATTTATATATTATATTTTTTATATTTTTAAAAAATATATTTATATATTATATAAATATATATATATATATATATACAATATATATTTATATATTATATCTTTTATTTTATATTTTTAAAAATATATATTTATATATTATATTTTTTATATTATATTTTTTAAAATATATATTTATATATTATATTTTTTATGATTTTTTTTATAATTATAATTAAGCTCTACTTCTTTTTAAAAATAAAAACAAAAATACTAAAGAACCCCGGATTATTTACCTAACGTGTTCTTTCCTATTAGATAGATAGATAGATAGATAGATAGATAGATAGATAGATATGATGCAATGAATAAATTTCTGTCTAAATTAAGTAAAATTGAAAATAAGACTGACATCACACTTTAACAATTATATTTACCAAAATTACACAAAAATATCTTGAAATATTAAAGAATAAATTTATTCAGTATAGTCGTCATTGGCTTCTACCACATGCCTTCAGTTGACCTCGGAATCTCCTGCAACTGTTGTGGACGACCTTCTTGTTTATGTTGTTGAATGCTGCCATAATTCTTGCGTTCAGTTTATCTTTGGCCTTACATCTACACCTCACATATAATAATCAAAGGGGTTGAAGTTTGCTGAGTTAGTCGGCGAGATGTAAGGCGGACGTGGTCGCAGAAATTTTCTGATAGCCATGACTATGTTCTCATGATTGTGTGGCATGGTGCAGAGACTTGTTTCCAGACATAGGGTCTTCCAGCAACCACCCCTTTAATCCAAGGCAGCACTAAAAACAATGTAGGCTCCGTGTTGAATCTGTGAAGATGAACAGAGGCATAACATCGCCATCACTCGTGATCGCTCCAAACACTATAATATTGACTAGATATATCATCCAACTCTTTCTGAATCCTCGCACTGTCATCAAATTGACACCTGTGTGCACCAGCAATAAATTCTTTTAACATACTGAGGAGGGTGAATTCTATAAAAAGTGAAGGCCACAAATATTGAAAAGAATTTCCAGAACTTTTAAAAGGCATTGGTAGACTCCAGAATATATATAAAATATGTTTAAAAGAATCTGCGCAACCAATGTCTATAGCAATTCCTCGACGCTTGTCGCTTTCTATGAAGAAAAAATGTCCAGGAAGAGTTTCAGCATTTAGAAAAAAATATTATACGTCCATTAAAAACACCGAAAACTTCACCAGCAGTCGTAAAACCTCCTTCAAAAAAGTCTGTTCTAAATAAGACGAAATACCTTTCCCCTAAGGCACATACTAAACAGCCTTTATCAACAAAAGTTATCAACCCACAAACTTCCAAGACACTGCGGCGTCAATCAAGACCTGTTTCGGATGTCAGTTACTCGGAGAAACGAAGTCCAGCTGATTTTTTTTAAGCATTACGCCCCGAGCAAGGCGGGAAGCCACTACGATGCAGGGGGTTGCAGAATATTTGGAGCAAGAGCAGATAGGAGTGATAGAAGAAAGGATGAGGAGAAGGTTAGTGGATAGATCAAGGTAACTGTAGATGTCGATTGACATTACATTTGAATAGTTGGAGATTATAGCTCTCAGATAAACAGTAATAGGGAAGGGTGTTCCACAGACGAGAGGTGCGAGGTATGAAGCTATTGGAGTAAAAGAGACGGCTACATTTAAAAGTTTCTATTGTGAAAGGGTGAGAGCGGGATGCCAGCCTCGTAGGGCGCTTGAATTCATGAAGTCTGGGAAACAGTGAGAGCAGCTCATCGGAGCAATTACCATTAAATTATTTGTAAAAAAGACAGAGAGAGGCGACGGCGCGTCTGTGAGAGAGTAACTGTAGACGAGATGCCAGATCAGGGTCAATTACATTGCATATGCGTCTCTGGATCTTATCAAGAATCCCGAGATAAACAGAAGGTGCACCAGACTATATATGGCAGCAATACTACATGCAAGGGAGAATGGTTAATTTGTATATTTGAAGTATCGATTCCGGGGAGAAAAATTTCCTGGCCCGGCACAAAGAGCCAACTTTCCTCGCGGTGGACGAAGCAATAGACTCAATGTATTTGTTCCATCTCAGGTCAGCAGTCAACGTGAGACCTAGCAGACGCAGAGAGTTGTTCTCAAGAAGTTGACTTTCAGACATTCTAATGGGGGAATTGAAAAGCCGATTACCAATGGCAGTAGCCCGTCAGTTTACACCAGATATACTCGCAAGGTTCCACCTTCTGATAGACTTCCATATTGAAAGGAATTTTTTAAAAAATGAGGCGGGGGAGGAGTAATCCCCGGTTATATCTCAAGTCAAGAAATGCTATCTGCCTTCGCTATAAAAAAAATGGAGCAAGAATGTGGGGAGATTTTAAGCATTAACGAGTTAGTTTAGACGTTAAAACAAAAACTTCATCTACTCTTCTTCCCCCTCCTGTAATTTCATACACTTAAATTACACCACAGTAAGTAATATAGTTAAACACGATTAAAAATTAAATAAATAAATCATTTAAATTTAAATTTAAATATCAAACAGAGTGAATAGTTAAAAAAAAATATTTATTAAAGATTTAACTTTAATTTCGTTTTTCCTCGGTTTTACAATATTGTCTAATTAAACCTTAATTAAAACCTAAGCGGTGAACATTAATTGCACATAAGTTGTTTTATTTTTTTCTAGCCCGCGAACTGTGACGTATTCGAAATATTACATAGTTCGGTTTCCCTAAGAGTGACTTTATGTGAAAGGATCCCTAAAGAATAGTTATTTTTAAAAGAAAAGATAAACTAAATAAATATAAACAAATGAGATCTGTTTCATATACGAAGAAAGATTATGCCGAATTATGGTGTCAAATAAAGTTAAAATAATTTTATTTCTAAACTCTTATAACTTTTCCGCATATAGGACGCTGGAGATAAAAGGCGGAAGGGCCAAAATACCTCCGTAGAACCTAGCCTAAATCCCCCCCCCGGGCTAGTCATAAATAAACAGAGGATCTATACAAATACTAATATCCACTAAAATAGCGTAATAAATGTAAGATAAATAAATAAAATTACACCAATTTCCTTTAGAAATATATATATATATATATACTAGCAGCATGGGCCGGCGTTGCCCGTGCTTGATTAAAAAATAGTACGACTCATACAGCAATCGCTATGACTTGACTTAAAATATTTTTGCCCTTCTTTGCCTTTAAAGGAGTGCTCTTTGCCGTGCTGATGTTGCTACATGCTTTACTTTTTGCCTATCTCACACTACGAATTTTTTCTAAGCTCTATACTAAACATTAAAACTGTTACTAAAAACGAACTAAACAAAATGAACACAAAACGATCAGCTTTAAAAAAGGACTTGTAAGTGGAAAAACCGAATGAAAAAAGAATGTTAGCAACAAATACTTTTTCACACCCAACCCAGTTCTGCGGAATCAGAATCAACGTTGAGTTTAAGCAAGCGAATGAGCCAACTGGAGTAAAGTGCCATGCAGATTTAAATTTTTAACACTTGTGACAAATGCAGCTATCGATTTTTTTTTTTTTTTGCATTCTAGCATGCTAGTTAACATTCATGTCAGTCAGGCTCTTACGCTCCAATAGAATCTTCCTGGCCATTCGTACAAAAGCTATTAGACCGGCCAACTGACCGCAAACTGAAAACTGCCGTAGAAGCATGAAAAAATCGATTATTTCCACTATCGATGGCAGTTGGGAAATGCAAAGTCGGTCTTGGCCTTTCCACTAACTTGGAGCATGTGCATGTAGAATTTTGGTGTAAATCTGTAGAAAATTGCGGCCCTACATTCGTTACACACACATACACACCCCTGCCTTTTATATATATATATATATATATATATATATATATATATATATATATATATTGCAGCTGTCTGGTTATCCAATAACGCAGTCGAATGAAACAGCAAGAAAGATCAAAAGAAATATAAGAAAAATTCTATTTTGGATCCTGGAGTGTTCGCACTCTTCAGGACAATGATTCTGCACCAGAGCATAAAGCAGCTTTTGTTTCTCTCGAGTTGAAGAAGTATAACATCAACATAGCGGCCATTGTTTAAACACGTCTGGGTGGCAATTCTCAGCTTAGGGAAGAAAAAAGTGGATACGTGTTTTTATGGGCTGGCAAAACTGAGAAAGAGTCACGCCAATCTGGTGTTGACTTCGCCATCAAGTCAGACCTTGCTAGCTCACTGCCTTCCTTACCTAAAGGTGTATCAGATCGTATAATGACATTAACCCCGCAATCTGGAGTGCAACACCCGTGTGGCGATCGTTAGCTTCTACGCGCCAACCTTAGGTGGTTTAGATCAAGAAAAAGATGATTTTTACAATCTACTTCGGGATATCATCTCCAAAGTCCAACATAAGGATAAATTAATCCTTACAGGTGACTTCAATGTCGTGTTGGAAATGATTATCATTCTTGGAAGGACCTTTTAGGTAACTATGGTCGTATGAATTCGAATGAATTAAGCCCTCTTAGTATCTGCAAAGAATTTATCCTTAGTATTACTATAACTTTTAACAGCAACCCAGCTGTCGTAAGACCACGTGGATGCATCCTCGTTCGAAAGACTGGCATCCGATCGACTACGTCATCACCAAAAGACGGGACATAAAAGATTTTAAGATAACGCGTTCATTCCACACAACATACCATATGTCAGATCACGCTCTACTTCGAAGTAAAGCTATACTGCATCTGAAAAATCGAAGGATTATAAAATCTACAGTACCCAAGCGCATTAACGTACTGCCTCTTAAATCGACTGAAAGGAAAATTGAGCTCTCTGACAAACTTGATGCTGCACTTGATTCTGTAAACATTACCAATGATATCGAATCATCTTGGAAGGCTCTGCGTGATGAAACATATTCTACATCCTTGCAGGTTCTCGGCCTGCCATATCGTAAACATCAAGACTGGTTTGATGACAATAATACAGAAGTTCAGCAGCTTATAGATCATTCTTTATTCTCATAAAGCATGGATTGAGGAAAAGAACACGTCCTCCTTTTTACTTCCTTACTTTTTATATGCATATATATATATACACATGCACACATATACACATATATATACACAAAACCTACCAACATATAAATACACTTATATACAAACAAATATAAATATGTACACACATATACAAAAACGAATAACACTATGTTGTTATACAATACACATTCATATCGTCAGAATGACCATCAGGCAATAAAAGTAATAATCTATTAAACTTACAGCGACATATCATTATCATTTAAAGTATACGGCCCCTATAATAAGTTAAATTTATAACGGTGTTTACAATTAACTGTTAGTTCATATCTTTGATTTAAGAGATCAGCCTTGTTTTTAAATCTAATAATTTCAAATTTTTCGTTAAGATATAGGTAACATGGGGAATATAGGGAGTTACATGTTCGGGCTTTCTTAATCAATCTCCATTTAACCGTAGGTGTTTTGTTCTTTTCTTTTAGATTCCAAAAATACTTGGATAATGAAGTCATGTACCTATAGTCACTGTTATTGAAAGATTGCATATGCCCCCGCCAGCGTTCTTTGAATGTTTTCATAGTGCTACCAATGTAAAAAAAAATTATATTTGGATTTTCAATTGTTGAGATTGTACTAAGATAGACTACAGAACTAATCCTACAGTTATTTTGTAGTGGATAATTATTAGGATTCCTACAATTACATAAGTTATTATTTGTGTTATTATATTTAGTATTGCCGTTAGTAACTTGTTGAGTAATCAAGCTTTTTGAGTCCCTATACTTGTTAAAGCCTATGTTGTTATCTTTTTTAATTATTTTCTCCAGGCTATCAGCACAACTATAGCTTAATTTAATGGTATTAGAATTAAATATTTTACTAAGTGAGTTAGTTTCAGTGTTGGGGAAATGTTTCTTGATGAGGTTTAGAAATATATGTTCTAATTTAGTTTTAACCATTATATTAAAAAGGGGAGCAAACCAAATGATCTTTCTAGATCTTTTTTCTTATTATGGTTGCAACTAACAGGGTTTTTATATTGAATAGTGGTACCTTTGTATCTACTATTTTTGAGTGTAGAATTGTAAAAATCACGAAGTTTATTAAAAACATCCGTGTTAGAAGAGTTAGTGCTAATTCTAAATCCAAGGGAAGAGGGTATGTGCTTGATAACTGAGGGGGGGGGGAATTTGGATGCATGTATATTGGGTTGGAATTAACCTTCATTATATCTGCTCTACTTTGTATTGAGCACTCTTTTAAGAATAGCAATTGTTGGTTATTGGAATTCATTCTTATATATATATATATATATATATATATATATATATATATATATATATAATGATCAAATGGCATATGTATATATTATAATGACCAAAACAAACTACTAAATAAACGATCAGTTCTCATCTCAAGATGCATACGAAAACAAAGTTTTAATACATTGCTCAAAAATCGAAAACTGAAAACGAACAAGAATGCAAAAGTAAATAAAATAAAAGAATGAAAGAAAAATAAGTAAATTAATTCACACAAAATAAATAAGCAAATAACCTAAGTAAATAATAAACTTATTTACAAACCACGTAACCGTAAAATAATACAATAGACTACCCACAATGCAATAGAACACTTACAATGCATCACTGAACTCTATATATAAAAATTCGAACAAAAACACGACGCAAATGACATGATGATTGACTTTACATTGAAATAGACTGTCGCCTCTGGATGATAACTTCGATGTCCACTTATATATATAACTACACTCGTCTCGGAAAACCTTCGGCTTCTTGATTTGCTAATGGTCAAATCAATTTGGAAGGAAACAAAGGTTTTAAATTAAAAAAAGAGCTAGGAACATGAACGTCCGTCGAAAATAATCGTACAGCATATAGGTCCAAAGCCCAAAGAAAAAAAACCGATACGTGTAATCAACTAACTAAAAAAAAACTTTCCCTGACGATCCGCTTAGGTGAAACCTTGGTAGATTTGTCTGGCTCTTTACGTTTGATATATATATATATATATATATATATATATATATATATATATATATATATATATATATATATATGTGTGTGTGTGTGTGTGTGTGTGTGTGTGTGTGTGTGCGCATAAATATTTAATTATGAATCTTTTCTCTGTTCTCAGAGGAGTTTATTGTTTTGTTGGAACTGGTTTGTTCTTTCTTTAGATTATTGGAAAAGACGCCATAGAAAATTCCTCCCACCGTTTATACATTCGAATCGGTCACGCGGTAACTCATTAAATTTTCATTTCTTCCATTCGAAGAATTTCAGATGAAGACAGTTACTGGCGGTTTCCTTCAAAATGATCTATTTGTGTCACTCAAACGAAGAATCGAGACCAGTCGATACAAGCCCACCTGTCTCCTCATCTAATATCAATTAGCCCAAGCGCATTATCCTTCTGATTTCAGTCTGGAATTAACAGAAAAATTAAGTTGATGTTGATTGATTGATGGAGTTTGGAATCAAGTCGGTCACATTTTTAATTTTCAAAACACAGTTTCCTAGAGTCACAAAATAAAAGTTGATGTGTTTTTTTATATATTTTATCTTAAAACAGCAAGTATCATCCAATAAGGAAAAAGAATTTTTGATTTAAGTTTTTGCGATTTTCGATCTTCCATTCGAAAGCTGTCTGCATTTTTTTCGTCATGCGCATTTCCTTTTTGCCAATTGAATTCTTTCCTTACAGGAATGTTACAATGTTTAACAATGAAGAGATTTGACGAGATAGAACTCAGGAAAATAATTCTTCCATCACTATGCTAATTACGCAAAAATGCGTTATGTTTTGATCTGGTTTATTTTGTATTACGGCATATCAACCTCAATGGGTTATTTAATGCCGACAACATTTTTAGGATAGATTCGTATGAATAGAATATGTATTCTTTGGTTTAGATTGGTTTGGTTTATTTTGTTTTATAGCATATCAACCTGAATCGGTTATTTAATGCCGACAACATTTTAGGATAGATTCGTATGAATAGAATATGTATTCTTTGGTTTAGATTGGTTTGGTTTACTTTGTTTTATGGCATATCAAACCTCAAAGGGTTATTTAATGCCGTTTTTAGGATTTCGTATGCCGGTGGCATTTTTTTATTGTTTGGTTTACTTTGTTTTATTTGTATTTTGTCAAAATCTGTTTAATGGTAATATTTTTTTTTGTCCTTTTTTTTTTTCCTTTTTTTTTGTGCTGGGTAATAATTTTTTTCAAAAAGTGTTGCTGGTAATAGTTAACTATTTGCCCATAGCTGGGACCCTAACAGGTGCTACCATCTCGGGTCAGAGTAGACCTGGGAACACCAGCAATAAAGAGGTGGTTCCACGCTCCTGAAAACCTCCTAATCAGAGGCCTTGCTGCCGGATGTAGTTTATCGTCTTACCGAGGACGCGGATGTAGTTTAACGTCTTACCCAGGACGAAAAAATACTTTATCAAACATGTAGTCAACTGTATAAAGACTGATACATACATAATCATTTCTGTGCAGAAGAAGACCATCTCTTAAGTTGGTAGAATTCCTTGTACTTTTCCATTCAGTAGGTTATTATTGCCATCGTTTTTACCCGAGTTAACGCTTTGCTAGGTCCCCGTAAATGATTCTTAAGGAGAGTTTCACTTTTACTTCCTTTCTTAACAAACACAACAAACAAAACTTTTCTGTGTTACCTAAGTTGGAAACTTACCTGCCCTTGGGTACAATCATATGAAGTTTGAGTCCTGCAGCAGACTTACAAACCCTGACACAAAACTTGCAGGTCTTTCTGGTAGGGATGCTTTCAGAGGTATCTGCATCTGACCTCTCTGATGCGATCTCACGTGACCGAGTAAACCAGTCACCGAGAGGGTGATATTTTCACAAATAGTGCAAGTGTGTTGGCATCCAAATAGCTACGGAACGGATTCTATTTTTCCTTTCCTAACGTTGCGCTTATTCTTTGAATACTCAGTTCTTTTTTACTCCAAACGGTTGCAGTTTTCCCAAATCAATCTTCTCCATCCGGATCTTTCTCCAGCAAAACACACACACCCAATATATATACAGGGTGTCCATAAGTTCGTGTGCACTATTAAAAATTCATAACTTTATTTGTATTTGTGATAGAAATACTTTATGAAAAGGATTAGAAAGAAGTAAATCTATATTTTTAAGGTTTTATTGAAATTTTATTTAAGTTTCCACATGTCCCCCATCATTAGCAATAAAAAGGGTAATAGGATTTTGCAGTTCACGGAAAACATTTGCCAACTGATTTGCAGTAATTTCTGAAATTACATTAGTTATTTTAGCTATACTTAAAACTAGGTACATTAAACTTTATATTATTTATTATTTCTATCGCAAATACAAATAAAGTTATAAATTTTTTAAAGTGCACACAAACTTTATGGACACCCTGTGTATGTATATATATATATATATGTATATATATATATATATATAGTGTGTGTGTGTGTGTGGTTATTAATTCGGTTTCTAATAATGTTTTATTGCTGTTGAATTTGCTATTTTGATTTAGTCTTCCAGTATTTCTCATATTTTTACAGTCTCTGTGGTATATATTTCTGTTATTTCTAAGGACGTATTGGATTTCTTGTGTTGTTGCATTCGCTTGTTATATGCAACAGTTCAATTGCATTTTATTTCTTGTCAAGTTAATTGGCGGTATAGTGTAGTGGTTGTTAAGTCTACGGTTAACCGTTATCTTCTATACATATCCGCATAAACTGGGCCTCCTGCTCTGTAACCCTCTATATCGCTTCCTCCCGAGGTTTGTACGGGTTGTATGTCACTGTAAAAAATATAACAAGTATTGGTATCAAATAATTAGATGTGTAATATATAAAGTATTAATATAAAATAATTATATAAGCAATGTATAACGGATTCATATCAAATAATTAGATTAATATATCATTTGATTTTCGGATTTGTTCAATACCTTTTTTTTCATGTCAGTTTAATCGGCGGGATACTGTAGTGATTTTTAACTAATGTTTGTGCTGTTTGAATTATTATTAGAGTGACAAGTCGGTAAACGAATTTATAGAAAAGAAAACACAAGAAATGAGACAAATTATTCATCATAACACAAAAATACGGTACCACATTAACTGAAAATAACGACTGCAAATACTGGAAGCATTATCCATAAAATAACTAGCTCGCCAACTATTAAAATTGTTATCTACCTATATTGTTGTGAATGTCGGACATTTTTTCTAGCGGATGAAGAGAAGTCTTTAGTGGAAAATGAATTTTGTTCTACTGGAGAATGCTGAGAATTCAATAGAGAGAATACATAAGCACCATGGAAATTTTAAGGAATGTAGAAAGGAAAAAGAGGGTTGAAATTTCTATGACACATAACGAGGAAAGAGGGTTTGTTTAATTTTATACTGAAAGAAAAGTGGGAGGAGAGAGAAAATGCAAGTAAACTGCATAACCAATTTATGTAAATGGAAGCAGAACAGCTAGTCGGAAGGATAGCTAAGAGCTTTAAAGGACCGGAAGTTAAGGAGAGTCATGGTCGTCAACGCCTTATATGGGTAATTATGTGATATATATCTTTGTAGTTATATG
This sequence comes from Acanthosepion pharaonis, assembly GCA_903632075.3. Taxonomy (NCBI): domain Eukaryota; kingdom Metazoa; phylum Mollusca; class Cephalopoda; order Sepiida; family Sepiidae; genus Acanthosepion; species Acanthosepion pharaonis. Next base: position 3,649,179 of record CAHIKZ030002323.1, on the reverse strand, counting down.
ACACATAAATGAAGAAGAAAAAAACGAAGGATCCTTCAGTCCAAACTCGCAATGTTAATGAGTACAGATTTTCAACATGTAATGTTTTAAGTGTAAACTTCTACTTCGTACGAACATTCGTGTCAGATGCCATTTTGCCAAAGTACAATTATAACAAAACAAAAAGATTATATTACAAAGTTGACTATTGCCCAACTTTCTGCAAAGGTATCAGAGACATAGAGTCTGTAGATATTAATCTAATAAAAAGATGGAGATCTATCATTAAAATAAATATATTCGAGAATGGAAAATAATATGTATGCAAAGATGGTCTCTTTGGAAACATTAAGAATACTAGAAATTATTTTACATTTCGAACAGTAAAAATTTAAGAAAATCACTAGGTGAAAACTGATGAATTTTATAGACGGTCAAAAACCTAAAATGTGTGAAAATAATAAAAAAAATGTTTATTGCGTTACAAGTGAAAAGTTTAAATATATATGCGACTCTTCGACGCATAATTTTCCATTTTATTTATCAATAAAATTCATGCTGCATTCAGTTTGCGTAATAAAACTTAACACTATAAAAGTAAGAACAAATTGTTGTCTAGCTTGTATTTTATGGGTAATTTTTCCAGTATTTGCAGTCGTTTTTTACAGTTAATGTGGTACAGTATTTTTGTGTTATGAGTAATGGTTTGTCGCATTTTTGTGTTTTGTTTTCCCTGAATTCGTTTACCGACTTGTCATTCTAATAATAATTCAAACAGCATAAACATTAGCTAACAACCACTACAGTATCCTGCCGATTAAACTGACATGAAAAAAATCTGAAAATTAAATGATATATTAATCCAATTATTTGATATGAATCTTTTATACATTATTATATAATTATTTTATATTAATACTTGATATATTACTTATCTAATTATTTGATATCAATACTTGTTATATTTTTTAAAGTGATATACAACCAGTACAAGGCTCTGGAGGACTCGAGATAGAGGGTTACAGAGCAAGAGGCGCAGTTTATGCGGATATGTAGAGAAGGATATCGGTTTCACAGAGCTGCTCAAGATGGACTTACTTTTCACCAGTGGAATACGAAAGGAATTGGCGTGTTTCCCTATAATGTGCAATTATCTCATATTAATAAGTGATATATTACTTATATCATTTATTATGTAAATATAAATATAAACCGAATTTATTTTCTACATGGAAATGTTGGATACCAATTTTATTGTAAAAACCTGATTTGCATAATACATTGTTATTATTATTATTATAAAAAGCAACAGCAGCACACGGGATAATGGCAAGAGAGAATGATAATCGCGGGATATTACTGATCATCATGGGAGACCAAAAATCTAAAGTAGGAAAGAAAAGGAACGAGTCGGCAAATAGGGACCAAGATCCCATGACGAGCGCAGGAGAACTCGATGGAATTGGAATAAATATGCGATGAATCTTAGACAATTTCGAAGTTTGACAAGATTAAGGAAATGCACGACAAAGGAAGACGTCGGAAGACATTTGCAGATCCAGTGGGCAATCAGCTTTATGAGCCACATAGCTTGGCTACGGCCAACATAGATAGATAGATAGATAGATAGATAGATAGATAGATAGATATGATATGAGCAGGATTAGTAGATAGATAGATAGATAGATAGATAGATAGATAGATAGATAGATAGATAATGAACGAACTGAGATAGATATATATAGTATTGGTCCTATATCATGTGCTTCTTCTACAACACAACAACAACAACAAGACTTTGGTGATCATGGCACTCCATTTCCTGGTTTTTGCAGCTCTTAATAAATCTGCCCTTTTCATCTCTCTTAAGCCCTGTCCGTCATTCATTTATTCAAGCACTATAGGTACATTATGCATTTATTTCCGTCGCTCTTGCCTTTAATCCGCCCTGTGAGTATCAGATTTTCTAAGCTCTATTTCTTCATTATGTGCACTAGAAATTTCAAATGTTTGTTCCTGATATAAAACATAAATGTTTTTTTTGTTTCCATTTTCTCTAAAAAACACGTGTTTAGTCTATGGTATTCTCAGCATCTTTCTCGATAACATTTTTGTTCTTTAAGTCTCTTAAACTGTGCTGAGATTGTCTAGCATTTACTGCCGTATAGGGAGACAGATATTACGTAACAGCTCAGTATGATTATTCTTTTTTTCTCTATAGATATTTTCCTGTTTATTAATACTTTGCTTAGTTTCCGCTATCTCAGTACGCCTTCAGATCTTGTTTGGCACCTTCCGCTTACTTGTTTGATTTTGTATGTCCAATAATTTATTATAATGTTCGTCTCTCTTTTTTGTTCACAACTTTGCATTCCGCCATCTTTCAATCGATGTTTGATTCTACTCGCTTCCCTGCACTCATTTCTGTAGATGTTCATGTGGTTTCCTCTCTATTTCGTCTATCAACACTATTATCTGCATATCTTATGTTGTTAAGATTGTGGACGTCACTACTGAATCCTGATATTTCATCACTGTAAAGGCTGATTATTTCAATGACGTCAGTACTGAATCCTGGTATTTCATCACTGTAAAGGCTGATTATTTCAATGACGTCAGTCCTGAATCCTGGTATTTCATCACTGTAAAGGCTGATTTTACAAATGACGTCAGTCCTGAATCCTGGTATTTCATCACTGTAAAGGCTGAATATGTTGAACGAAAAGACCGAATCCTTGTTCTACGGACTTTTCTATTTTTGCCGATTTACTGAATTCATTTTCTACCCATAGGCTGGCGTTCGGCTTTTTGTATAAATTCTGTATTCTAATATTATTCCCAAATATGTCAAGGTTGCATAGCAGTTCCAATAGTTCTTTCGACATACTTTATCAACTGTTTATATATATATATATATATATATATATATATATATATATATATATATATATATATATATATATATATATATATATATATATATAGGTAGTAATCCGTTGGTATATAATCCTAGTGAATCTATTAACACTATATCAAATATTAAATATTAAAACTGATTCACACATAGAGCTCCATGTTTTTATAATAACAGACCAATATATTTCATACAATCGAAATTAAGATACCATTAGGTAAATAATAATTTTCACCCTGTAAAATTAAATTGCCAGGATTTTTAAAATAGTCAATGGAAAAGTAGGTGAAGAATAGAAATGGAGGGAAGGTAGTAAATGAAACAGGAAGTGGTATAAGACTTCATAAGTGTGGTGTAATATTTGTTCATTTGACCTATCTACCATCTGACTTCTGCTGATTATATTAAATAAGTCAACTCTTTCTCGCCTCTCCGTCTATTTTCTCTTCCTTTCCCCTCTGACCACCACTCATATCAACACTTACACCAAATTCTGTTTCTTTTTCCACCTCCCCATCCTTACACGTTACAATTCAGATGTTTTTACGACATTTTAGGTTACATGCGTGCCACAATAATAAATGTAAAGAAGAATCGATGATTGAGCATTTTGACAAACTCGTTGTCGAAATCTCTTTCATTTGACCAAAGATAATCAGTAGCAAAATATCATTATATCGTCGTCAACGTTCCCAGTGACCAGTCAATTATTCTTTGGAACATAATGAATTTCATGCGAAAATATGTTAATGGTTTAGAGAGTTTTAATTCCTAATGATTGAAAGGAGAATTGACGAAAAGGTTTGTCAGGTCAAGGCACGATAATGTAGTTCTCAAGAGAATGTGTTATTCAAAAGTTTAATTAATATAATCATCCAAATTCTTTCTTGCTTTCTAATATGACGAGGAAAACAATCAAAACATAATGCGTTTTAACAAATAAAATAAAAACGGAAAATACCAAATCCAATGAATAATTACTAATGGCTGACTCGGCCCTGAAGAACTCGAAATTCAACATGCTTCCCAAAAGAGCTACCAAGATTTTGACTCTTCGAATCTGAATTCAGTTTATTTTATTTTATGCACGAAAAAGACAACGTACGATGTTATTTTGAATTTAAAGATAAAGTGGATATTTAAGGTGAAAAAAATAAGAAAAAAAGCAGGGTGAAAAATAAGAACTATCAATGGCCGGAAGAACTCATGATACTTCACTAGCCACCTAACAAGAGATGGTGTCTCAATATAATCATCGATGAGAAGGCAATGTCAGCTGAAGGATATCACAGTTGTATTACAAGCTGCAGCCTGTCCAAATGTCTTTGGTGGAGCTCAATGGTGAAATACTTTTTAGCTTGTTTTAATAATTTAAAAGGTCCAGACATGAATTAATCTTATTGTTACTTTCAACATTTGTGCACTATGGACACACTAGATATCAGAAAATTACTTTATTCCTCCTTGTGCCTTTTTTAATGTTTTTATCATGTTACCCCAAGCAAGGCAATAAACTTACTAAAATACAAGGCGTTACTGAAATTAAAAGAGACTGAGAAAACGTTATTGAGGAGAGAGGAGGATAAAACAACGGGATTCACGGAGACAGAAGGGGAGGTGAAGTTTGAAAACTTCAGGGTTGGCATCAAATTAACCATAGTATTTGCTATCTTCTTCATTTCTCGTCAGAATGAAATCTGTCACTATGGGGAAGAATAAAGAACTTAGTGTGGACCTTAAGCTACTTCCTACAATGAAAAGAAAGTTTACAAATCCATATTAAATCAAGCCAAAGTTCTAGTCCAACAATTAAAGAAAAATCGAAATATAGATTATCAATGCACTAAAAAGTTTGTATGAAGTTCAAAACGATTAAAAAAAAAAGGTTGATTAAGAGACATGCATAATAATTTCTTTAGATTCTAACAATTAAATATTTCTGTACTGCATCGGTTTGCATCTGCTTGCCTCTCGATGATTTTATTTCCCACCAAGTAAAACTGAATCGAAACTCAGCAATAAGGAAAACATCCACTAAGATAGCCAATTCAAAAAGCGGGAATTAGTCAGTCATACATGTGTCATTCGTGTTACACACTTAGGCGATTGTCTATCTTTCGATACATAACTGACGAGGCAGATTTTTTTTCCGCGTTTGGTTGCCATTTCTTTCTGCGGTAGACCAATTGCCATTCAAGTTTACCGAACTCGAACTATAGCTGGAGGGAGAAGAAGAGGATTCATACCTTTCCTAAGAGTATTAACACGTAAGAGAATGTAATGGATTCGACTGGAAAGTCACCCAGTCAGTTAGGTGCCATACGTGATACACGCTTTGGCAATCATGTATGTTTTGATACATAACTGACGAGGCAGATTTCCCGCAGGAGTTTACCATTTCTTTCTGCCGTAGACCAGTTGCCATCCAAGACTATCCTTCTATTTACCCATAATTGGGGGTGGGGAGAAAAGGATTCCTACTTTTCCAAAAGATATTGGAACGGAAGTAAATGTAATGGATTCGACTGGAAAGTCAGTCAGTTAGTTATGTGCCATGCCTGATACACAATTAGGTGATCATGTATCTTTCGGTACATGACTGACGAGGCAGATTATTTTCCCGCAGTAGGTTGCCACTTCTTTCTGCGGTAGATGAGTTGCTATCCAAGGTTATAGAACCTGATCTGTCCTGCAATTTTCCCATAGCTGGACGGGTAAAAAGAAGATTCATACCTTTTCCCAAGGGTATTAGCACGTAAGTGAATTTCAGTCAGTTATGTTCCATGCGTGATACACGCTTAGGCGATCATGTATCTTTCGATACATGACTGATGAGGCAGATTTTTTTTCCTGCAAACCAAGTCCAGTGGTCCGTAGTAACTGATTCTTGATGTTTAAATACTGGATCGAGTTCGAGCAGACGTTTATGTGCACATGACCTTAATTAATAAATATTCTGAAATTTGAGAGAAATTATATTACAGAAGTTTATTTTTAAAAAAAATATACCAAATTACGATTAAACTTTTACATTTTGTCAAAGTACAAAAAAAAGAATACTTTAGAAAAAAAATCATTTCCCAAGTGAATTGGCACGAAAGTGAATGCAATGGATTCAACTGGATTCCTCAATCCAAGCTGCTATCCATTCGTCGACTGTCAGTATTCCCATATCCCAATATTTATAATTTCTAAATTTTCATGAACCTTTAATGTATCTAGCTAAAATCAGAGAAGATTTTACAATAATTCTTAGATTTTCTTTTTTCTTTTTTTTTCTTTTGTAACACTTCATATATTTAATTAAAGATAATTAGTCAATAATAATATTCTCTTGAGTTCTAAAAATAGTTGTAATGTCAAGCATTATCAATTTTTGAAGAGTATTTATTTCATCTTCAGTTTGTGTTGCATCGCAAATATTTATACCGTCATTTTACGGGTTTTGGTAAACAAACATTAATGTTGCCTTGAATGTTTAGTAGATGAATAATTATCAATCTTTTATAATATTTGATTTTAGTGTCTTTTCTTCACGGACATTCGGAATCTCCTTCTACAGTCATCGGTGAATAATATTATCTTGTATTTATATGAAACATAAATATATAGGATGAAAGGAAAAAATTCTATTGAATGAAGTATTGCAAATCTTTATCAAGGTTTTATTAAAAAGATTCTTTTTGGTTTTCATATAAACAAAGTCCTGCGGTCTGTGGTAATTGCTTCTTCATGTTTCAATATCGGATCGAGTTCAAGCATACATTTATATGCACATGACCTTAATTAATAAATATTGTGAAATTTGAGAGAAATTATAATACGGAAGTTTATTTTTAAAAATATACCAAATTACGATTAAACTACATTATTTCAAAGTACAAAAAAAGAATACGTTAGGAAAAATCATTTTCTTTATCGTCCTGGGTAAGACGATAACCTAAATTCGCGTTCTGTGTAAGACGATAAACTACATCTGCGCCCTGGGTAACACGATAACCTACATTCGCGGTTTGGGTAAGACGATAAACTACATCCGCGTCCTAGGTAAGAAGATAAACTACATCCGCGTCACGTGTATGACGATAAACTACATTTGACAGCAAGGACTCTGATCAGGAGGTTTTAAGGAGCTTAAAACCACCTCTTAACTGATGTTGTTCCTAGCTCCAATCTGACCACGGGTGGTAGCACCTGTTCGGGTCCCAGCTATGGACAACTAGTTAACCCCCAAACTGGGGTTAAAACACGATGAAAACATAAAAATAGGTTTTAGTACTAGAAATACCGTGTAAAAAATACTTATCTGCAATACATTATTACTAGCAATATATTTTTGAAAACAAAGGATATTACCAGCTATACATTTTTAAAAAAATATAACAGCAATAGATTTTTGAAGAACAAAGTATTACCAGAAATAAAAATTTTGTTGGCATTAAATAACCCATTGAGGTCGATGCCGTAAAAAAAAAAAAACACACAAAATTAAAAACCATTTTCTTTATAATTTCAAGAATCCAATTTTTGTCCTATGCTAATAAATTGGTAACATTATGGAAATCATGAATGAACAAGTTAGACCAATAAAAAATCGATGTAAATCGATAATCATCACACAACTGTTTGCTGTGTGTTAATTACTTTCATTGGTGTAAAAGAAAATTCTATTATTCATCCAATGCAAAACGCATGACACAGTCAATGCAAAAGGTTACTAAATGAGGTTATAGAAATAAAGACTGGAGTTGAAGTGAGACTTCATGTGTTTAATACTGGGAAGCATACTCTCAGGAGGCTGTTACACAAGGTTTTAGATCTAAGGTTTTGAATTGGTGGAACTAAAGAATGTAGTTCGTCAGAACATTTGCGATGGAAATGATACAAGAATGCTTTTCCGCATCGATTTCGGAAGTGAATCCATTTTTGGATACAATCGACGTAGGCTAGCTCATCCTTCACAAGTTAGAAAAAATATATGACATTGTTACGTTAAATATCGACTTCTATCCTGAAAAAATGTTGCACTAAACTCAGATAATTGTGAACGTTAACTTAAAATAAGGGCAACAGAGGAGCTCTCGGTTTTCATAGAAAATATTCGCCCCCCGACGGGAATCGAACCTGTAACCTATACGGAACCGTCATATAGCCTGACGTGCCTTTAACCGATTTGGCCACAGAGGAGCGTTCAGTTAGCAAGGTCGATTTTATTGACTTTAAACTACAATATTCCATGATTCTCTTACGGACATTCATATCTGCTCATGGCGCATCCAAATGTAAACAAATGACATCACACATTATGAAATGGACAAATTCGGACAACTATTTTAAGACATTTTTTATGTTTATATATTCTTTTTATAGATACAAATATTTAAGTAAATGCTCTGCTTATAATAAACAGTATTTAACAACATTTACCTTACTGAAATCCGAGAAATTAAAATAATAACACTGGCTTGTACCGTTCAATACCTCCCTCAGAAAAAGCTATTAAACTTTTTTCAGCACTGAGCAGATACTAATTGATCCAGTATTGATGTGCAGTTCAAGTTAAACTCGTATATATTTGTACCGTCGCTAAAGATGCGAACTTGTCAGTTCTTTCTAGCACTTCAGAATATCCCTGTCTTCAATTAGGATTCTCTATCTTTAGAAGCACTTAGATGAGACTCAAGATCGAGTTGCGTTGCGATATCTGAGCAGACACTGATCTGTTTGTAACAACCTGATTTAGTAACCTTCTAACGAGTGGATCTTAGGAACTGTATCGGATGAACAATTGTACAAGAAAATAAGAATTGGGTCGAAATTGAAAATTGTAGCAGTTTGGAAAGAAAACATAGATTGAAGAAACCATTTTTCGCGCTAGAATTTAAAGTAACAAAAAAAGAACGTTAATAGAGACTCGTAACAGCTATCAACATGGTAGGAGCTATTTGAACATTGTCAGGGTTGTATTAGACTCACAGAAACTTGTATTGAAAATACTTTCATCCACTGTTTCTTTTCCAGGAAACTTTAGTAAAATATTTCCAATGATTAGATTAGCTGTCAACTCTCCATCTTCGGTGAAAAAAAAATTTAAAAAAAAACAGATAATCTATTTAAGTATTCAAAGTAAAAAAAAGAAACTGTTACCGTGAGAAATTTTTCCATTCGCCTTTTCTCTTATATTTTTAGCAGCTTTTTGTATTCTTTCCAAATCATATATTTTTTCCCTCCTTATTTCAATGACGTAGGAATCATCTCGAGAATTTAACCATTTTTTATGTCATTTAAAGAAGAAAACTGTCTGCAATAAACTAAGATACTTAACCTTTACATATGAACGTGATCGTGTTCAAGGATAAAAACCAAAGAAAATTTTTCTTTATTTCTCGACAATAGCCAGAATCTAAATTTTACGACAGCATCTCCGAATGGAATGCCTCCAAGTTTATTATGTTCCTTCCCTACATCAGAAATAAAAGGGGTTCGGATGGCAGTAGCGGTTGAACCTTTTTACAAATAATTTTTTGGTTTGTTCTTTTGTTTTTCCATTGTACTGCGTGGTAATCTGAGAAGTGTTTTAAGAGAGGGCGAAAAGTCCGACAATGAAATCGGAAAGCGTATTGGGATCGCCAAAGATGCATTCAAAAAGCTAAGCAGAGTATTAAGAAACAGAAAAATGTTGTTAGAAACAAACAAAAGAGAACTGAACTATTACGTAATATCAGTCCACCTATATGGCCGTAAATGCTTTAAAATCTCCTCACAGATAAAGAAGAAAAATGAAGTCAAATAAATTTGGTCCTACATAAAGATGCTGAGAATACAATGGACATGTGAGTAACAACAAAGTTTTAGAGAAAATGGAAACAAAAAAGAAACTCATACTTAACATAAAGAAGAAACGGATACAATTTATAATGAGGTAAGGTGCTTGGAAAATCTTATACTCATAAGACAGATTGAAGGCAAAAACTACAGAGAAGAACAATGCATTACCTAACTAATGATCTTGTGTAAATGGATAGTGGAATAAACTTCAGGAAAGATAAATTAAAAGAGCTACAATAGACAGGAAATTGTGTAGAGCTATGATTGACTATGTCCTGAAGGGACACAGCACACTAAAGAAAATTGCACTCATTGATATTCATCAATACTTCCTGAACGTTTATGTTGACCAAACCGTGGATGTGAGCACAGCTTGGATGTGGGTAATGCGTTTCAGCAAATGTGACTGAGATTTATGTAAAAAGTGTGAATATATGGGAAAATATGTTTTACGTATGTGAAATCTTTTTCAATCCGACTATGTTTTTTTCTGACATACCTGTATCTGTTTTAATGGCCATCGAAATAAAAAGAGTTTTACTATTCTGCGAGTGTATGTATAAATTAACAGCAGCAACATTATGACTTCTAAACATTTCGATATTTAAATACATAAAAACAGTTTTTCTATGATCTTCGAATAAATATTTCCTCATTCATATAAATAAAGAGAAAGTTATAAGGCAATCATTTTATTATATATTTTTAATATAAAAATGAGAATTCTATTTATATTTCTGAGTAGACATTCGTTTACATTCGAAAATGTAATGTGCTCTTTCTTTTTTATGATGGTCTTCACCCTGTTCAAGGCCCTGGAGCCACACGAGATAGAGAGTTCCTAGTGAAATACAAGGTAAAAAAGTAATGTTGTGAAGACAAACATGCAGATGTTCAGTCCCGAAATATATTGTCCCTTCAATTGAACACTTAAAGAATGAATACATATATCAGAGGTAACTTTGTTTATCATGCATTTCATAAAATTTTACAGATTCGCCTGTTCATTCGGTTTAAATATTAAATTCAAATAGGGTTCGAATATCGATGGAACCCTAAATATTTTAATTCTAAATATCGTAGTTTCTAAGAAAAGAAAAACAAACAAGTTACATTCCATCAACACCGATCGGACCACGAAGTATCACCAATTACGTTGAATGGATGTTAAAAGTTGACTTGTGATGGGTTTCGTCCTTCAGGACTTCATCAGACTGAATTTGTTATATCTGATTACGTCCTGAAGAACGAAACGCGTCACAGGTAAACTTTTTCCACTTTGTCATAAAATTTCCCCTAATACTGCTTTTGATATACAAAAATATATAACGTTATCTCATATATATATATATATATATATATATATATTCATTGATGCATGTTTCATTAAATAATATAGACAAATTTTGTCTATTTATTTTAAGTAAGTTCCTTTCATATTGTCTGATAAGCTTAATAAAATTATCATTGATAGACGAAAGGAAATCACCATATTGATACATGTTTAAATCCATCTATGCTTTCGGCTTACACAAACCATTATCAAAGATGACAATTAGATTTCAATATATCAAACAATACCCGGAAAGAATAATAATGATAGTATGAAAAGAAACATGAAATCAATAAACAAAAACTAAAAATTCTTAAAATTCTTTATTAGGGTGCTCTTTATTTCGCTTGCAGTATAGATTATGCAACAAGGGGACCGGTCAAAGATGGGTTAGAAAGGTTATATACATATATATATATATATATATATATGAAATAATAGATAAAAATGATACAGGACTCTACAGGGACGACGATAAGCAATAATAAGGATTTTTTAAAATAACAGATTTGACATAGATATAAAAACTACTCTAAACCAAAGAAAAGGCACATATAAACTATACAGAAAACGCAACGTTAAGCCACTGTATATACACATACCCTCCAATCAACCACCTTCGATAATCAAACAGATATCAAAATCGATTAACCGTAGTCTTTCCGTCTATTCTTGCAATAAAACTATATTTATCGAAGCTAAGAAAGACTACGAAACAGCACTAAATGGTATTGGATTCCCGGCAACACTCACATACTCACCACAGAGAACAAAAGGCCAACAGGAAGAGAAATATCATATGGTTCAACCCACTGTACAGCAAAAACGTAAAAAATAAACGTAGGTAAAATATTCTTCAAACTCTTAAACAAACACTTCCCGGAATGAAGCACTCTAAGCAAAATATTCAATAAAAGACACTGTAAAAATCAGCTACAATTGCACCGAGAACATGGCACACATAATAAAAAAGCACAACAGGAAAACTATCAACAAACCACCCGAACAAATTAAACCCACATGTAACCGTAGAATAAAGAATGAATGTCTCTTAAACTGTAATTGCTTACAAAACAACGTAATATACCAAGCCACGGTAAAATCACTAGATAATGAAGAAAAAGTATGCATAGGAGTAACTGAAGGACCCTGGAAACAAAGAAACTATGCTCACAAAACATTTTTCACGAATAGTAAATACGCGAACAGCACAATGCTTTCCAAGTATATCTGGGAAATTAAAAATAAAACACAAATCACACCAAAAATATCATAGAAAATAAAGAAAAGATCATCAGCCTACATCAATCAATCAAAAATTTGAAAACTTTGCTTGGAGGAAAAAATAGCTATTATTACCTTTCCGGACCAAATAAATTACTAAATAAATGATCTGAGCTCATCTCAAAATGCAGTCATAAATTTTTTTTCTACTTTACTTAAAAATCAAAAACTGAAATGAATAAATACAAGTAAACAAAATTATATAAAAAAACAAGTAGAATAAATTAACCCAAACAAATAATAAACAAATTTACAAACTAAACCCGTTAGAATAGACGAAATAGAATAAATAAAAATAGATAAATACATAAAAAACAAGTAAAATCGTCAACCCAAATAAATAAATAAATAAAGTAAATAATAACAAATTATCAAACCAACCCCGCCAAAATAAACGTTAGAATAGACTACAACAACCCTTCCAAAAATTGGACGTAAAATAGCTATAAATTCTATATAACAGAAAAAAAACATTATTACATTACCAAAAAAATGACAACCAAATAGTTTAAATAAAAATATACGAAATAAAAGATAAGACTATAAATAAAAAACAAATAAAACTTAATCCAAATAAATAGATAAATGAACAAATTAACAAATCCCTCCCGCTAAAATAACCGTTAAAACTTATAAAAAAATGCATAAATAAGCAAAAACAAGTAAAAATAATATATCCAAATAAATAAATTAAAAACTGCCCCCCCCCGCGCCAAAATAAAGGAATAAACTACAGCAAAACAATCTAAACATTGGACGAATAAATAGCTTTAATTAGCTTCTCAGACCAAAACAAATAATTAAATAAGCGACCTAAGCAAATCACTTCCAATTTTTTACTACGTTAATAAAACATGAAAAAACCGAAAAGAATAAATAATATAAAATGAAAATGAAAAACAAGTAAAATAAATTATCCCAAACAAATAAATAAACAAGCCACTCACGCAAAAATAACCGCCAGAATAGATTACCCGCAATGCACCACTAACCCATATATATATATATAAATAGTCGAGGAAAAATCCAACATTCGCCGCCTGACGATGGCGTCTAGCAAGAAAGAGCCTGTCACCTCTGAGTGTTGACTTCAATGTTCACTTTTATATTTATAGTTTTAAGGCATGCTATATTTATGGGTTAAAGCGATGAATTCCATTGGTAGAGCGGATATAAAACTGGACATTGAACTCAACACACAGAGTCGACAGTATGTTTCCAGCAAAACGCATCGTCAGTGTAAATATAAATGCATAAGAAAGAGAGATGCTGATAATTCTTAAAAATTTTATTATTTTTTCCCAGTGTATTGCTTTCTCCTTTGCTCAGAGTTGCATTATGTCAAAAGTGTGGTCATTCGCGTTAGAGTTACCAACTAATGTGTTTAATGTGTTGTTCTGTAAAAGCCCCTTTTATGTTCATATACTCTTTTATTTAAATCTCTTGAGGTTTCTCCCATGTTTTTTGTGAAATTATTACAGATTTTTCAATTAATTATTTTGTTTTTAGTGACTAATACTCTTATTGTTTTACATGTAGTTGTTACAAATTTTTATGTTGAATTTAGATAATTTCTTTTCAGTTGTAGTAGTGATAGGATTAGTATTTTTTCCACTTTGTCCTACATCTTCCATATATATATATATATATATATATATATATATATATATATATATATATATATATCCGTTGATAATTGGTAGGGATAATTTCAAGGAGGACGTGAATCCAAAAGGAGCCCAATCTAATAAACAGAGCCATAATCATAATTACAGACGATCCTTAAAAATCTATTCGGTTATAATTTATTTTATGAATATATGCAAATATTCATCTCTCCAGGAAAAGTTTTTTTTTTAATAAATGGAGTCAATTTGTTCAGGCAAAAGGAAGTAAAATCTTTTTCCTTTTTTATCTTTCTCTTCCTCTTCTTTTTGGCTGGACAAATTGACTCCATTTATTACAAAAACTTCGATCTAAAAAGATGAATATTTTTGTATTCATGAGATAAATTAAGACATAAGAGACGGATTTAGGGGTTTCCTTCAAAACCCTCAGTCCATCTTTTACTTCTACCCTTTCTTTTTTTTTCTCTCTTTATATCGTTTCCAGTGAGTTAACCTTTTAAATAGCTCAATATCTGATCCTTACCCCTTCCTCTCTATTAAGTATTGTAATAAAAATAAATTTAAAAGCATTATTATCTCTCCCTCCCCTCACTAATTTCGACCATGTCTGTTACACTATGTCTCACCCCCAACCTATATCATCTTACATCGGCTGAATACTACACTCCAAAAGTGAAAATTTAAATTCATTTTTTTAATACTTGGCAGTGAGATCTGATGATCCAGGGAACAAGAACATCCCTGGGGAAATAAATTGGAAACTTAAAGTTGTCTTCTTATTTTTTTATTTATTTTTTTTTGTTGTTGTTTTGTTTTGTTTTTTTTTTGTTTGTTTTTTTTAAATTAAATTATTCGCTCTGATTTAGCATTGACCTCTTTGGATTTCATCCTCCTTGGGATTATCCATACGGGTTACAAAATTTTCATTACTCAACACACACACACACGCACACAAACACACACATATACACACACACATAAACACAAACATATATATATTACAAAGTATTAAAGAATAAAATTAAAAGTATTAAAAAATATAAAAAATATTATTTTCCATATTTTTGCTACACGTGTTTCCAGTCTCGCGACCTTCATCACACAAAGAGTGGATATTTCCACATATTATTAAAAGGAATTAATTTTCCTCATGTTTTTCGATATTTATCCATTGTCTTTTTGTGTAGTAGTAACACAAATGTGTTTCTTGGACTAGTGGCAAAAGTATTCTCCTGCTTAAAAGGTAATAAAACAATTAGGATTGGTGAAAAAAAAAGGGCGAGGAATGATGCCTTTGTTTTTGTCTTTTTATGACTCCTGTACATTCTTAGATCCATTTCCATTTTTGTAGATTGTGTTTCTGTATGTATTTTTGCTGGTATGGGGGTATGTATATTCCGTCTCCATACATATCCATCCCCTGTTCCCTAGCACGTAGTATTTTTACTCTAGTGACCGACAAACATCTCGAAACCTCGCTAGAAGAACTACATATAACTCAAAAAACGAAGCTATCCCACTAATAAACAATGGTTTTCAACTAGCAGAAAAAATACCTTTAGGCAAAATACGAAATCCAAAGAAACGTAACGTCGAATAAACTCTAGCATATGTCTCAGCATACAACAAGAACAATCCAGAACTATTTATAGAAATTACAGAAAAAATAGATATACGTAACAAGAATGACAAAATGAAAAATATAAAAAAAAATAAGCAAAATATTTAAAAGCAAACGCCAATCTAAAAACCTGAAAAAATATATATACCTCATCTAAATTTAATCAACGTACATTACAGTGGGGGTCATAAAATGCAACAAAAAAAAGATATGGGGTTTGTGATATCATTATCCTGCACCTTTGAAAACCCCACAACGACATTCACAATAAATAAAAATTTAAACTGCAACTCCAAAAATGTGGTTTTTGCACTCAAATGCTCAAAATGCAAGAAGTCATATATAGGTGTCAGCCAAGCACTAAGCAACTGTTTCATTTCACAAAAACAACATCAAATTACCAGACAAGAGAAACTCTTTCCATCTGAACACATCTACAAATGTAATCAAGGTAAATTTCAAATTATGCCAATATATCAAACAGACGATTATTCTTACCTACAAATACAAGAAAAAACACTTCATAAACAAATTTAAATCAGCACTAAACAGATACTAACCTCACACACATAAACACACAGCCAACACACATAATACATATTCACATACTGACAAAAACAAATAGACTTCTCACAAGCACAGACACAAAGCCTACACAACATAGGAAGTATATATATATATATATATATATATATATATATATATATATATAAATGTAATGAGAATGAAAATAATATATAAATTCTAACGTTCACAGCATTAATTCAAAAGAAGCTTCAATACCGATAGTAGAGCAATAATTATTTATTATAAGTTTTTCATGTAGACAAAAACATTTTACTCACTACAAAGATGCAACTTTGTTTTCAGTGAAAAGATCGCTTAGTTTTTTTTTTTTAAATACCCCCCCCCAAATTACCAATTACTACTATAACTATCGTTTGAATTTTTACCTACTTCCTCTTTCATCATCATTATATCTCCTCTTCTCATCTTTCCTTCCCTACCCCTCTCTCTTAAAAGGCTTGGAAATACTGTGCATAAACCTTTGACCGTTGTTGTCTAAAACAATTTTTTCAGATCTTGCCATTACATTAACACCTCAACCATCTTTCACCAAACTGCTATCAACAACCGCCATTGTTTCACTTCCTCACATTTTTGCCTTTATGTATTTTAATTTTCTAATTTTATTTTAGTTTTTCTTTTTTTTTTTTTTTCAAATAAATGGAAAAAAAGGAAATGTCGTTTCACATGAAGCTTGCTTAAAAACAGAATTTTTCATAACCATTGTCGAAGTGCAATTTTAAATGCACTGGAACTAAGTTGCATCTTTGTAGTGAGTAAATTGTCTATATGAGAAGATTATAACAAATAATATATATATATATATGTGTGTGTTTCTGTGTGTGCGTGTTTTTGTCGATGGCGAAAGGTGGCAATTGACTATAAAAATCGTAGACGTCCAGCAACTGAAATGAGATATTTGTGGTAAGGTATGCGGGTCCACAAGCGGTTTTATGCGACATTTTCAACGGCATGATACTACCCTACCCGTTGTTGTATCTCTTAAGTGCCCTGTTTGTGTTTGTGAGTTGTAGGTCTCTTGCTGGTCTAAAGAGTCACATTCGTTGAACACATCAGTAGATTTTCTCCAAAGAGATATGTAGTAATTGCCGTCCTCTGGCACGAGTTGACAACCAACACGCACACATATATATATATATATATATATATATATATATATATATATATATATATATATATATATATATATATATATACACTCGACTCTCTCGTCGATATTCGACGTATGAGGGTCAAGCAGATCAGTTCCTAGGAAACCGACAGCCCGACAACAGCTCATGAGATTTGATTATAGTGGTGAAGTTTTCGTGCAGGACCATCCACACTTTTGCATGGGCCGAATACAGAGTCCTGGGGACCTTGTGGCACGTACTGCATATATATATATATATATATATATATATATATATATATATATATATATTCCTTATAATATATATACTGATTATGTATGTATGGAGAGGGAATATACATACACATATTAGCAAATAACACACACACACACCGTAGTACACAGAAATGGAAATAGATCTAAGAAGATAAAGGATCATAAAAAAAACAAAAATGAAGACATCCTTCCTCACCCTTTCTCTGATTAATTCTTATTGTTTTATTACCTTTTAAGCAGAAGAATACTTTTGCCACCAGTCCAAGAAAAAACATTTGGATTACTACTACAAAATAAAGACAATGGTTAAACATCGAAAAACATGGGGAAAATGAATTGCCTTTAATAATCTGTAGAAACTTCCACTATTTTCCCGACGAAGCTCACAAGACCGGCAACACGTAGAGTAAACATATGGAAAATAACAAAAAAAAACGTTTGCCTTTTCTCTCTTCTTTTTACGTATACACTTTTGTCTCGTTGGAACAAATATAACCTCTTCCCCATATATATATATATATATATATATATATATATATATATATATATATATATATATATATAGTTGTAGAGTGGATAAATGAAACGGCCAAATACAAGCAGGCATGTACGTGTGTGCTGCTGTGCATACGCAGGTAAGCAAATAAATAATCGTTAAATTTATGCATGAGGTGTAAACGTAATAGTGATCAATACGGTTCATAACTTTAGATTTAACGAACAACATATACCTACCTTACAGAAAACCTAACACTAACCCCTTGTAAGTACACCCCAGGCCAAACCATCCTCCATCCACAATTAAGCATATATCCTCATCAACAGAGAAAAGAATCAGCATGAACTCCGCAAATGAAGAAATATTCCAGAAACATTAATTTTTACAAAAATGCCCTAAAACATAGTGGATACAAAAACGCTAACATCAATTAGCGATAGTACAAACCAGAAGAAAAACAGATAAAGAAAAATTATTTGGTATACCTCCCACCCCCATAGTTCAACCAAATGGTTAGCAATAAGCTAGGTCAAAAATTCCTAGCTTTAATAGAAAAACACAGTATTTTTACTGATAGCAGTTGTTTATATAACATGGATATCATTCCCACGCGTACAAAACCGGATGCAGGTGTGAGGTTAATTGAATCTTCATTCAACGGTCAGGTTTAGCCCCAGGTCAACCCCACAGATACACATGGCTTCTTTGATTGTCTCATGTGACATTGACTTCAATGTCTATTCTGGCCTCGTACGACACGTGTAATAACATTAATGACAATATTTTGTCAAATTTAAAAGACTATTTCACATAGTACTTAAAATCTATGAAAAAATAGCACCATAGTAATGTAGACCAGATCAGATTAAAAGAATCTAGTTCGATGAGTGATATATAGATGATTGTGATTGATCTGCTCTAGCCTAATCGATAAAACAATTTCATTGTATCTAATGCTACTATACATAATGGATACAAGATCAAATCACGCCGGAAGCTTATTTTTAATTCCAATCCATTTCCATCGACTTACCTCAGACATTCATGATTTCTATCACGCTAACCATCACGGTCATACATAAAGGTCCAAAGGTCATTAAGGAAGCATTATGTGCCATAACATAACTGGTCAATGGAGGTGGTTGCTGGGCGACTACATCATCTTGCTCCATGGCTAGGTGTCCAGAACATTAGTCTCTCGTGACTTCTTTTTTTTTTTCTCGCCAGTTGTGTCCTGCAAGGGATACTCTACATTCTCGTAAGATTCTAGAAATATCAAGGATGCGTCAATAGAGCTGTGATTTAGTTACATGTTGTCTCCGGGATATGTTAGTTATACCTGTCAGATTCCATCAAACATAAAATGTAGGTTTTAGTTAATGTCCAGCCAGTGGCACCATACATTAACACCGCCCCTACAATGGCTCGAGAGAATCTCCAGTTAAGATTGTGTGGTAGATCAGATTTCTAGATTATATCCCTTTTATTCAAGGCGGCCTAGGCTTTAGCTATGTGAATGTTCACATCCTTTTCAGTAGAATTTATCTATCTTCCTAGAGATGTAAAGAGTCGATAATTTTTATTGATTCGCCTGAGACAATTTGTATTGAGCCTTGCTCGTTTCACTTTTAGAGGCATTGTCATAAAAGTCCAACATCGTTGGCTGCATTTTACTACTTTCATTACAGCGACTTTCTTATTGGTCGTAGAATAACGATCTGTGATTTAAGAAAAGAAAACAGGCCCTATGTGAAATAAATAATATTCAGTAAAGAATATAGTCACCGGTTGTAATTCACCAACTGAATTCGACACTAACAATAGAGACTTTCTCCTGCCAGATAGCATGAGAGAGTTAGATAATGAAAATTCTTGTTTCATTCAAAATGACGGAAAACAAACTAAATAGTGAAAAGAGAAAATGCGTCGATGAAATGATGAGTCGTAAGTAATTTCGCTCTTCGGAAACCAATTCTAGTGGCGAATGTATCATCATTCCTCTGATTACTAAACGTACGTGACAGTTAAGGATAAAGTTCGTGTACACTAACATAACACAAATGCGAAAGGAATTCGATTAACAAGAATAATTCTTTGATTTACGATAACTTATCGTTTACATGAACAGGATTACATCAGATCATGGCATAAGTTCTTGACCGATTTTCATTATTAATCAAAAATGACCGCAACTTGATATTGGTGTTCGTTTTGATGTCGATTTCTGGCGCGTTCTATATTGAAAACCATATCACGTGTTGACCCAAGACTTGAGAGTCCAAAACAAATGAAAATCCGAATGAACCGAGTCAGAAGAATACGACTGATGCTGAAGGATTTCTCAGTTCAACTTTTCACCGTCTGTTTTGAACCATTATATTTTGCATTGTCGTGGTGGAAATTGACATCATTTCGATTTGCTAAAATTGAACTTTAAAAAAAAAAAAATAGCCGCTTTGATATTGCCTAGTTAGTTACAATATTTCTTTGCAGTTATTGTTTCCCTGGCTGTAAAAACTTAAACTAAACTATCCATCTGAAATCTACCAATGGAATACAACTCTGGGTTCGCCATTCCAGACCAATAACATCAAAAAGTCACCTCCTTCACCAATCGGCCATCGTTATATATCTCTACTTTGAGATTTCTAGTCGGATTCAAACATTACAGGTTATTAAAACTTAATAAAAACACAAAAGAATGCAAATTAGTCTCATAACTTCAAAGATACTGATATTCATTTTCATTAAATATATTTGAAATTAATTTTTATCTTTGATTGATATTTTTGGTTTAAAACTGATTTATAGACGAGGAAATCTATATATGCTTCAGAAAGATTTAAAAAAATCTATTGAACGACATTTTTGTTAAAAATATCCGTATAATTGTATTTTTCATTTCAATAACTTATATTTTGTAAACCTTCGTCTGTCTACAAAGAAAGTTTTAGATTTCAGCTGCTAGATATAAGCCATCGCTCATTTCAAAAACATAAATTTTATTAATTCTAATTCTGTCTACAAAGTAAGATAAAATTGTTAATGTCTATATATATATGTCATATAATAATATTCTAACATCATCCACTAGTTTTATTCTGATTCTTCTTGTATTTATCGTTGCGTCTTCTACATTCTCGTAAGATTGTAGAAATATCAGGGATGCTTTCCATAGAGCTGTGATTTAATTAGATGATGTCTCCGGGAGATGCTATTCATAGCTGTCAGCATCAATGTGTAGGTTCCTTCAAACATAGAATGTAGGTTTTAGTTAATGTCCAACAAGTAGCACCATACATGAACACCGCCCCTACAATGGCTCAAGAGAATCTCCAGTTAAGATTGTGTGGTAGATCAGATTTCTAGATTATATCCATTTTATTCAAGGTGGGCTAGGTTTTAGCACTGCAAATGTTCACATACTGTTCAGTAGAATTTATCTATCTTCCTAGAGATGTAAAGAGTCGATATTTTTTTTTGATTAGCCTGAGACAGTTTGTATTGGATTCTTCAACCATTTTAGGAATATCATCTTTCCGGTTGAAGGAGAGAACAGTTATTAGTTATTCACAGTTGTAGATTTGGACGTGTGTGTTTCCTACAAATATCGTCGATTTTACGAGTTTCAAATCCCAGTTAGAAGCAAATACATATCAATAGACACTGCATATTTGCAAGACGCTGACGACGAGGATGTTTTGTTTTCAATTTTGAAGCTTCCTTAGCTCACCTCAAAACCTGACACATGGAAACTTACTTTTCCCAGTATCTTTATCATTATTTAAAACAAAAAAAATCCTGGAAACTTCTTGATCGACATCGACATTATCTACCTTGTCACATTATCCTTAATTCTGTCGACGGTTGGAAATCTCTCATTCG
Organism: Acanthosepion pharaonis; assembly: GCA_903632075.3. Classification (NCBI taxonomy): domain Eukaryota; kingdom Metazoa; phylum Mollusca; class Cephalopoda; order Sepiida; family Sepiidae; genus Acanthosepion; species Acanthosepion pharaonis. The sequence continues at coordinate 3,627,233 of CAHIKZ030002323.1, read as the reverse complement.
ACGGCGACAGCCAGGGGGTAACAAGAAGCCAAACAGTCTCTTCTGTGGTGGAAGGTTGAAATGAAAGATCTGAGTGATGCGATACTTCCAAAAATTAAATTAAAAAAAAAAATCTGCACGAGACGTTAGTCCTTGTGAAAGTGGCACTGAAAGATTGAATTCAATGACGTTTTATTACCAATTGAATATATCTAAAGAATATCTGTTCGCTTCCGTTTGCATCTGTGCAGTAAGGTCTTATTTCTGAATAAAGTAAGTGGGGAACCTACTAACATTTATTATCGGTGGGCGTAAGCTTAACTAAATAGAATAAACAGATAACACTGTGTTGATGGCCGACTCGGTAAGGAAACTACAGGTCGTCCTTAGACAGGTTGCTAGAAGACGAAAATGAGAAAACCTAGTAACCATAGTTACGGATTGGAGATATAAACATCAGGCAGGTGTAGAAATTTAAATATCTGGGAAGTGGAAACAAAATACGATACCGAAATCCGAATATGCTTTAAACGAATGAAAGAAATATTCCAATAGTGAAGCAAGATGCTGAGAAACGGAAAAATGTCGGTTGAAACAAAGGATCTCTATGTGATATCAATCCTTTTATATGATAGTGAATGTTGGGCAAATGAAATTGGCAGCAGAAAGTTGGTTCTAATTTTCAGGATTCCATGCAAGGAAAGCTTAAATGAAATGGCAACAGAAAGAACACTTCTACTGAGAACCAGGAAGAGGTGTCTGTAGTTCCTTGAACACAAAATTAGGGTGGAGAACTTTGAAAACTTAACCCTCACGGAGCATATTGAAGGCAAGAAAGCCAGGGAGACAGCGAAACACACGACGAGCTTGTGTGAATGGATAACGGAACGAAAACCTTAGCAAAGGGAGAACAACGGCTACAGGCTAAAACGGATAGGAAGTTGTGGAGAGTCATGAACGTCTATATCCTGAGAGAAGTGGCACATAGAAGAGGTAGGGATTTTTGCAGAGACAGATTAGTTTGAATATACTTACGATGGGGCACCTCGAGATGGTGTAATGGTTAACAAGCTTGTCTCGCTAGAACAATTACGAATAAGTCGAGAGATCGATTCCCACTGGGTGCTCCATACTTTCGGCCTTGTGCCACATTCAAGCTACGGTTGGAAAGTCACTACTTATTGATACGATGAATGATGCTCAGAATTAATATCCATCTTTACGAAAAACGTGACAAAACCCCGAAGACGACCATTGTTTCAAGGGTTCCAATAAAACTGATTGGATGTTTGAACGTAATTTTTGTGAGAGTCTGCATTTTGTGTAAACGTCGGCCTGAATGTCTGGTTATTTAATTCAAGAACGAGTTGTTTGCCAAATGTAAGGCTAACTTCTTCATTCTAAACGATCTGTTTAAATCAATATATGACGGATGAATGATTTCATAGAGTTCATTATAAATATAGGACAGTCTCAGCTTTTCATTACCAAACTGCCAATTAAATCTCTACACGTCTTTCTTTTCATTTTCTTCCTTTTTATAGTGACATATCAAATTCTGTGTTATTTAATTTAGATATTTTGTACGGAATTTTATTTTTTGGGTAGATAATAGTTTTAATGATACAAGTTTTACTAATTAACCCATAGCTGTGGGGTGAAGAAGTGGATTCATGCATTTCACAAGGGGAATTCCATGTAAATGAATATAACGAACCCAACTGGAATTGGAACACGGCTCTCTGATATACATTTCGAACAATTATCCATCACACCACCCGTACACCCAGCATCTGTTATCCCCAAGCGGTCACCCACCTAGGCTCGACGTTGCATAACTTCGGTCATCGTACGGGAATTGATATTGCAATGAGATGTGGCCGTAAGCCATTCACGTCTTTCATTATGTTTATTGGGAGCTGAGGTTTGTTATAGCTTTGAAGTACATAAGACTGAATTATTTCTTTTATTGTACAACATCAGGTATTTCTTCAATGTGTTTCTCTTATTTATTAATTTAATAACAACAAATCTGGTAATCTCAATACACGAAAAAGCTAAAATCAATAATTTTTTTACTCCAGGCGAAATACAAGGAGAAATATTTCATGTGTGGATAAGGGATTGATTGTTGCTCGAAACTGCAACAAACGAAATGTTTTATCATTTTCTTATGATAAAATAACAAACATTTTTTTAATCATTTCACCCCAAGCAAGGCAATAAAAATACTAAGACTGAAAGTGTTACTGGGTGTGAAAGAATATCAGAGAAAAAAATTATGAAGGAGAAAGAACAACAAAAGAAGAAGAATTAAGAAACCAGAAGATAGCAAGTGACATTGCATTGATATTTTACAGGATCAAAATTGACTGGAAAGCAAGAAGCCCGAAGAAGGTTCCGCAAGCAAGAAGTGCGAGAGAAGAAACTATTAGCATAGAACTTACGGTAATCTGATGGCGACAATATGAGGTTCTAGTTTAGCATTACCTTGTTTCATAAATTGAATACCCTTACTACAAACTTTAAAGTTTAAAAGCATGATTATAATATAAATTTTACGTTGTAATTCATCGAACGATATACACATGCTTCTTTCAGAAAAATTAAATTTACAGGTGACAATGCTGTTTTTCTGGTATAGCGTATATACGTTTATTATTATTGTTAATAATAATAATGCAACTTTCGAGAGTATAGGTGATGGATATATACTCCTGTAATTTACATGCATATTCTCATATATTCACAGACCTCTGAATATTTTGCAATGAATTCTTCTGCATAGGATGAAGGTACTTCTGTGAGTTGACTGAATTTTACACCTGTTTTTTTTTTCAGAACTCTATTTGTTCACACATTTTAACTGTACATATATGTTATCTAGACAAACATATAGATTTTGATGAAAGGGCAAAAATTGTCACAGGTCTGACCTCTATAACCGCGATTGGGTGGTCTTCATATCAATTTCTTGCAGTTTCATTTCTGTAAAAGTTCCTGATTTTCCAATGCAGATATTGGTCCACTCTGTCATGCCGGGTTTTATATTCAGTGAGTGCCAATACCGCGCAACCTGAAACAAAATGGCCAACTGTTTCCGGATATTTATCACAGAATCTGCATTTTGGGCTAACACAATTTTTCAGTATGTGTGCATGGGAAATTCTAGTTAGCAATCATGGTCCTGTGCAGCAAAAATAAAACCTCCAGTTTCCGCTTTTAACACTGCTCTAGCCACTGATAGGTACTGGATTTGTCTACATAAGTTTCTTTGATACGGGTACAATATTGACCGGGAAAAAGTTTATCTTGCTATCGTTTCTGTATCTGGTTGATTGCATTTGTTGAAAGAGTTTATTCTAGTGTGTGATTTTTTTTCTCGCTATCTTATGCTAACTCCAATTCAAAGTTTACATCTTGGGCTGTTCCTCTTGCTGACAACCAGACAATATATCTTCTTACCATTGCTGATTAGTCCTTTCTTCTCGCTTTCTTTTACTACCTCCAATTCACACTTCGCATCTAGGGCTGTTCCTCATGCTGGCAACCATAGATTCTGTCTTCTTACAATTGAGGATCAGTTCTTGCTTACCTTCGATACCTTTTTCTTTCAGTTGGATTCGGGTCCCATTTTTTCAGTGATTCACAAATGACACTAGCATACATTGACATCGAAAAAGCAATTTCAAAATTCCAGAAAGTATAACATTGCCAAAATAAAAGTTTTCTAATTAAAATTTTTTAAACATTTTGAAAATCTCACACAATCAAGAGTTTGTTGCGTTTTACGGCATATCAACCTCAGTGGTTTATTTAATGCCGACAACTTTTTTCCTGGTAATATTTTGTTTTGCCAAAAATCTATTTCTGGTAATATTTTTTCTTCAAAATTGTATTTCTGATAATAATATTTTTACAAAGTATTTCTAGAATTAAAACCTAATTTTATACTTTTACAATGCTTTTTACCTCAGTTTCGGTGTTAACTATTTGCCCATAGCTGGGACCCTAATAGGTGCTACCAACCCGGGTCAGGGTGAACTTGGGAACACCAGCAATTAAGACGTTGTTCCACGCTCCTCAAAACCTCCTGATCGGAGGCCTTGCTGTTGGACGTAGTTTATAGTCTTACCCAGGACGCGGATGTAGTTTACCGTCATACCCAGGACAGACACAATCAAGGGATTGTGCAGATAGAAACTTAGCGTATTTGACCCTTACCAAAACCAGATGCAGAAAATATTTGCGAAGGTGCAATTAGAATACACATAACAAGATAAATAAAAGAAAACTGTTCATTGAAACTAGGAAAAAGTAACTTTTTTTTTTATTTGATTTTAATTTATTTTTGTGTTCAAGGGTTGAAGCACAAATCGCTTAAAGAATCTCTATTCGACCAGAAAAAAAGCTGAAAATAATATGATTGCGACTCGAATCACGAATCTCTTTTCATTAGCATTTAGATAAAAGTCTTTTCCTGTTCAACATTTGAACAAGTATTTGCTTCAGGAAAGAAATATTCAACGAGAAAGAGAAGAAAAATTAAGAAGAAAATATTCCTCTGTCCCCTACTCCGATAGATTTGTGTACACCCTTGATTAAGGAATAAACGGGGCGATTTTAAATCAGTTACTAACTGCACATCAGAAAATAGAACATTCGCTAGGCAGAGTTAAACCTAATACAACGCTTTTCCATTAATCACAAAGACAGAGCCCGATAGAGGTAGAAACGCTAATAAAAATTCTTTA
>CAHIKZ030002323.1:3602500-3617500 GCA_903632075.3 Acanthosepion pharaonis | reverse complement strand
AATCTTTCAGCCGATCGGTTGAACTCTCTGCCATCGGGCTGAGAGGAACCGAAGGGCAGAGTCTCGTTCGAGACGGTAGACCGACCCTGAATCCGTTTATACGGTTTGAAAGGGAATATTTTTGGCCGAGCCAACGGGCTCGGAGAACCCGGTTTAAACCCGGCCTTGTGTCACATGCGACCCTCGTGGTGGGGATGGCTGAATATTCCAGCCGAAATATTTTCACCTATGATGGTCGAACTCTCTGCCTTCGGGCAAAGAAAAACCCAGACGAGGCTCTGCCGAAGGGCAGAGTCTCGTTCGGGGAGGTAGACCGTCCCTGAACCCGTTTATATGGGTTCAAAAGGAATATCTTTGGCTGAGCCTACGGGGCTCGGAGAATCCACGATAAACTCCGCTTTGTGCTACATACGACCCATGTGGGGGTGGGGCTGTTAAATATACCAGCTGAAATTTTTTTCCTTTGTGCTGTCAAACTCTCTGCCTTCGGGGATAGAGGAACCCAAAATAGGCTATGCCGAAGGGCAGAATCTCGTTCGGGGAGGTAGACAGACCCGATGCCGTTTATGCGGGGTCTACGGGGATTTTTTGACCGAGCCTACGGGATTGGGAATCCGACATTAAATTCGGCCTTGTGCCATTTGTGACTGCGTGGGGCAGTTGTTTGATACCGTCTAGTTGGAAACCTTTCAAGCTGTTCTGGTCGTACTGTCTGCCTTCGCGCAAAGAGGAACCCGGACAAGGCTCTGCCTTCGGGCAGAGTCTCGTTCGGGGATTTAGACCGACCCTGAACCTGTTTATGTATATTTTTGGCCGTGCCTACGGGCTCGGGGAACCCACGATATACTCGGCCTTGTGCCATATACCAACCGATGGGGGGGCGGGCTGTTAAATATTGCAGCTGTTCGGTTGATCTCTCTGCCTTCCGGCTGAGAGGAACCCGGACGAGGCAATGCCGATGCGCAGAGTCTCGTTTGGGGAGGTAGACAGACCCGAACGCATTTATGCAGGGTTACGGAGAATTTTTGGCCGAGCCTACGGGCTTGGATTGCCCCACATTAAACTTAGCCTTGTGCCACATCCTGCCTCATGGGGAGGCTGGGAAATATTTATAGCTGGAATCTGTTGAGTACGACTCAGACTTACGTGAGAACTACCGAAATTCAAATAGTAGCACTCACTACTGGATTGACTTTTGACAACCTTGTGCATGACTGTTACCTTTACTCTTATTGTACTGGTTATTACAATAAAACTTTACTTATTTTATCCACCCTGTTCGTCAAGTATATATTCCTTTTTTGTCTTGGGTAAGACGTTAAACTACATCTGTGTCCTGGGTAAGACGATAAACTACATCCAGCAGCAAACTAATATATTCCGTTTAGCACGGAATATAACATATAATCGCGATCGTGAATCCCGTGACACATCATGGGTATCACATGTACTGCAGCCGCAGTAGAATTGGTGTTTCTTCAGCAAGATCACCTGACGAAGCCCAACCCTCTCCAGGCCTGTTTTGAATTACTCCTAGACTTGTTGCCACCCAAGATCTAGAACCCAGTCTTTTCTGCTATTTACCCATAGCTGGGGTGAGAAGAAGAGGATTCATATCTTTCTCAAGGGTATTAATGCGTAAGTAAATGTCATGGATCCGACTTGAATTCGAACTCGGCTCTCCGATTCCTAATTAATCAACCGTGCCTTTATATAAGCGAGTTCGAAAAAACAGAGTGTCTCTCACGTCCTTACAAGAAGGAAATCCACGTTCGAAGAAAGCCACCAAAGACATAGACCCGTATACGGATATTGACTGATGAAGTCTAGAACTGAATAAACAATAATTTTACGTATGACGAAAACGTCACAAATGCTTCTGAGATTCTTGCTTAATGTAATTATAGTATGTCACATGTTCAAAATTGAAGCGATCCTTAATGTGAATTAAGTTAAAGATTGACGAGTTCTCTGTCACAAATTTTAGCTTCAATGACACAAGGACAAGATAGCAAGGTGTACCTAGAAAACCGAATCCAGGATTCCAAAGAGATTGAATTGGCAACAGTAGGATCACAGATCGGGGAGGGGGTCAAAACTAGTTTCTGCGTGCAAGTTAAAAAATACTAACCAATCTGAGAAATGATTTGCGTTTTTTGCATAAATTATCTAATTTTAGTCAGATCGGTTATAATTTTATTTTGGTATCTTCAGATAAGTGTGCAAATACTGTTGAATCATGGGAAATCTTCTATCCACTTCAAAATGCATTAAAAATGACATCAACAACCATTATTAAAGTTCGCTAAAACCTCGCACAGAGTAAAAATTCAAGACATACGTATAGTGTAAGCCAACACATGAAATTTAGTTCCTGCAATTCATACAATGTGGAAAAAGGATCTTCGCTATCTACAACACCGAAACAAACTCGTAAGTGTTAAATAGCATCAACAGATAATCAGCATTAGAAATCTCCTTCGATGTAACTACTCTGTAAGCACAACATCCGTGTCCACTAATATCGGTGTCGCGAACAAAACAATTTACTACGTTCAATCTGTCATGGATACAATTCAAAGGATCTACTGAAAGAAGATATTGTCCATACAATAGGAGACTATTAAAAGAACAATTTACTTCTTCCAAAATATCAAGAACTTTCACTCCTTCGTAAATAAAAGAATTGCATATATTCCATTTCATACCATTAAAGCAAGGAATATAAAAGATAAAATATCCACTCCTCAAAAGTAAGGTGAAGGAATATGGAAAACATTTGGTCCAAGGGAGACAATGAAATCAGGTATGGCTGATCATATATGGACAGAACAATGTAGATTATCAACCCTTGAGGAATGATGCGGAGATAATAAACAGTGAGGAATAGGGGAGACTAAGACGACTGTGGGAATCAGCGCACGTGTTAGGCACTGAATAGTAGATAAAAGCACTTTTGAAGCATATGTACAAATTCAAGAAACTGAAGAAAGACAAACGTTAAAAGCGTCGAAACCTTGTGAATATAACTCAGATGAACATGCTGGTCTGAATATCAAATCACATGATGAAGATAAGTACCATAGGTACATAGATAGATATGACCAGACATATATGGGAATAGACAGAAATAACTAGAATTATTTCAAAGTGTCTGTATCGTCTGCTGTCATCTCCTTACATCATTGTATCCTTTCATTGTTCAATATATTTGCATTCCAGCCTTGTCTCAGTTTCAAATCCCGTCGATAAATGCCACTCCATGCTGACAAAATAAAAACTGATCAATTTTAATTATTTTCTAAAGTTTCCAGGTTGTGACAAAATTAACGGGCAAATATTTGCTCAGACGTCCTGAATTTATTGAATCTCTGTAATGCAATATTTTGATTCAATCAATTTATTGATTTCTATCTGAAGAAGACATACTGAAAAAATTCTTCCAACTAAAACTAAAATGTTTGTCTTGTGAAAACATTCAGTTCTTTTAATTTACGAATGCAAATATTTATGGCTTTTATTCATAGTCAAAGTGAATAACACTTTTCCGAGTCAATTAAAGTCCGGTCAGTGTTTTTCAATTTTTTTTTTTTTTGTTATTTAGTTTTGGGTGTCGTTCGTATCATGCACCCTTCACAAACTTCCTTATGTCAATAAACTTTAAATTATTCACTTAAAACAACTTCCGTAATTGATAAATTACCAACACATGATAAGAAATGCAATTATTGAAAGAGATTTTTTATAGCGTCATTCTACGATAAACACTTAACGATGAAGCCTTGCGGTTAGAACATCGGTGTGAATGTAATCATAATTAAGATTTTTTGCTTCACCATAAGTTCTATGTATTATTGAGTATTTTCTACAATTTGTTTATATATACATACACACACACACACACACACACACACACATATATATATATATATATATATATATATATATATATATATATATATAGGTTTAGAAAAATGAAATACCTAAATATAAGCAACCGTATACGTGTGTGCTGGCTTGTATACACAGGTAAGCAAATAAATAATTACCTAATTTTGACAAGAGGAGCAAAAATAATAGTGCTCGATGTAGTTTGACAGACCTTGGAAATATATATTAATAAACATACATATAACAACGTTTGGTGTGCGACTTAAGTTTCGTTGGTTATCCAACTCGTCGGGCACAAGATATAGTTTTTTTAATATACAGGGGATACATAGTTCAAAATTAGGACAGTACGAATTTAGTGCAAAGATAATATTAGGTTTTAAGGGCAGAAATGAGATGCAATTTGGAGTCATTAGTTAAAAAACAAAAGAAAGAAGAAAACTGAAGAACGTTTGAAATTTAAAGTTTGAACGGGTGATGCAATTTGTAGCACAGAGAGTGGACGTTTGTATAGTGGAAGCGAGATATTCATTGTAAGCCCTAAAGTCGAAAAGAAATTTATCCAGGATTACAATGTTTTAGGAGAGATATTTTTCTCTGTGTACAAATATACATAAGTTCATTTCGATTATTAAGTAGATTTAAATTATAAATATTTTTGTGGATGTATTTTTCTAGTAAACATAAGTTGCATCGCTCTCCCTTGTCTGAAAATAGTTTGATTTTACCGACGAATTCCCAATTTACAACAGGTGTGTAGCTATCTGTTTTGATAGCCCTGTAGAAGTTAGAGAGTGCATTTGCGTATTTTTGTTGTTAAGGTCATTTTGTGATGATAGAAACGATATTTTAATTTTTTGCAATTGACCCCAAATAAAATTTAATTTGGTCATTGTGCCTGATGCAAGCCTTATATATAAATACTTTATACAGGCATTTACCATTCATAGAGCAAGCGGAAAATTTACGGCAATTGCATTTTTTGTTAATGTTGTTATTAGTGTTGCTTAAGTATTTGTTAAGGGTTACACCATTATGCTGGGCTATATATTGGTCAATATTTCTGTAGCAGCTGTAACTAACCTTAATGTTGTTCTTGTTGAAGATTTTTTTGAGTAAGGGTCATGATTAAAGTGTTTTTGTACTAATTTAAGAAAGAGTCTACCGATGTTGGTCTTGACATTACTGTTAAAAGGTGGTTTGAACCAAATTATGTTGCATTTTCTATTTCTACGTTTACTGTTGTTATTCATGCTAGTGTTTGTGACGTACTCCAGTTTAATATTATGTTTGCTTTTATTTAGTGCATCAACATATCTGGTTGTGTATTTGTCAAAGATGTTTTTATTACTAGAATTAGTAGAGAGCCTAAGTTCCACAGATTTGTGCAGGTTATTAAGGATACTAAGTGGGCGGATAGATTCTTTACTAATGTAAATATGGTTATAAAGTTCTTTATTATAAGGCATGTGCACTCCTCTGGATAGATCGAAAGTAGTGTCAATAAAATTGATCACCTTACCGTTGGCAATAGTGGTGATATTATATTTCTGATCCACGGTGTTTTGTCAGGAAGGAGACTTCCTGATGTCATCAGCCCGTAAGGGGGTGGGGATCCCAATATGCGGCACCTTTGGAATGTGCATAAAAACCATACTCAAGCCTTGTGACCCAAGCCTTGTGAGTAAAACTGTGTAGACGGAACCCTTGGAGAACCGTCGATAGCTGTGCTTACACGAAGTCACAAGTTATGATGACCGAATTACGTTGACAGGTCGACATATATATATATATATATATATATATATATATATATATATAAAAAAAGGCTTAAAAACTAATAAAAAATAAAAAATGTTTGAATAAAAATAAAAATATTTTGCATATGTATGTGTATATTTACCACTAATATTAGCTATATATATATATACATATATATATATATATATATATATCAACATATTATTCGACCAAACATGATTGTAAGAATTCTTACTGCCTAAATACACTTTATTTAATATATAGAGAGAGTTACTTTCCTTATCACGTATTTGTTTTTGTTAATGTTGTTTAACTCTTCAGTAATTAACTTTATTTTTATGTTTTATTTCTTATCCATAAATATAGCGTTATGGCTCTAATATTATTTTTCCTATTTTTTATTTATATATTTAGAATTTTATTCTCCTTTATTTTATATTTACTTTTATTTCTATAATTATATATTTGAATTCTTAATCATTCTTATATTTATATATATATATATATATATATATATATATATATATATATATATTATTTTATTTATTATATAATTATATTTTTTATTTTTTATTTTTTATAAATATTAATCATATATTTTAATGTCTCTTATCTATAATTCTATAAAAAATAATAATTATTTTTTATATTTATTGTAATTATTTATTACAATATTACATTTTTATACTTATTTATTTATACGAAGTTACTCCCCTTGATTCAATATCATTGAAGAGTAACGAATATTTTTTTAAATATCTTGAAGTCTCCCATTTTATGTATTTCTTTTCTCCCGCCTATAATTTTGTAACTTGAATCCAGATCTATACGGCAATATTGGATTGTAATTAGTCAGTATATGTATTAAAATAAACAATATATATATATATATATATATATATATATATATATATATATATATATTATATATATATAAAACCTGAGCCGACAATAAAAAAGATATTCAACGAGAACCACTACACACACTCCCAACATGATCTGGCATACATAAAGTGACCATCTTGCCAAGTGAATATCACCTACAATAAACCCCGATGCCAAGTCTGTAAACATAACATCACTGATAGCAATTTCGCACCCCGCGGCACTCAATATTCAAACCACTGGCTTTGATTTGTGACAGTTCATTATCTTATATATTTACTTTTCTGTCACAAATGCAAAAAAAGAATTATTATGCAGATACCAAAAACAGAATCCAGTCCTCAGTTCAATAACCATGAAAAACCCATCAAAGACAACAATTCCCCTGTCGCTGCACACTTCAACAAACCGTTCCATAGCATTGATGACATCAGATGCGTGCTTTTACCGTTTTCATTTAACGGTCGGCAAGAAAGACGGAGATAACTGTTAAAATATTTTTTCACAATAGTATCAAATATTAAACATGGATCTGGGTTTACACAGAAAATATAGTTTCCACAGGGATCCCTTTAAACAACACCAGTAATTTATTTTGTGCACGTTGTACAAATTTAATGGTGATTGTCTATATTTCTTAGATTAGGTAATATGCACATTATTTACATTATTTGGACAATTGTCTTCATCTTTGTTGCTATATTGATCACAAGGTTTCGGCTGTTGTACGCTCCGGCCTTCTTCAGGTGGTTGAAGAACGTCTTAAGGACACATGGCACAGTGGAGAAAGGCTTTGGTTAGTTCCAGTGACAGAACCCAAAGAGTTGTGAGTTCAATACCCGGTTAAAAAGTTACAAACTGCTTTATTTTTGTCTGCCAGCTGGACGCTAGCTGGGACTCTTACGCCGGTAAGTGTTGTTTATTGTATTGTTATTCTACATCTCCTTTCCCCCCATCTCGTGTGGGTAGTGGCCTTTGGGGAGGGATTTGTTCCTTTAAACCTGGCTGGTTGTGTGGAAGTAGTCTGGACAATGCCCGAGGGGTTTTTGTCCGTGTTATTGTAGACGGCTGAGCAGTGTTTGATGTTATTCCAGCGTCGAATGTTTGTGGCACTGGTGTAGGGATCTCGGGTAATGCACTAGTTCTTGGTGTATCCAGTTTCCTGAGAAATCGGCGATTTCGTAAGGTAATTCTACCTGATCCATCAACTCTGATACGGTATTGGTGGTTGGGGAGGGTTTCAATGACCTGACCTGTTGTGTCCCATCGATGGGTTGTTGGTCTTTGTAGTGCCACTATTTGTCATTTTTGAAGGGGGTTTAAAGTGTGTGCTGTTCTGTTGTATCACTCTATGAGACGAGCGTTCCGCCGGGACACACCTATCTCACGATTTTGGGCTTCGGTTATCCAATTCGCGTGTGGCTTATAGAGTGTGGGGTGGGATGGTATGTAGTCACGTGGTCGGCGGTGGAGTAGTTGTTGAGCAGGGGATAGCCCAATGATTTGAATGGGCGTATTCCTGTATTGGAGGATGGCTCTTGCTGCACGGTTATTATCCAACGATCCTTGGGCTCCTGTGTTGCCATTTACGATTCTCTTGGCTGTTTTGACAGCGAGCTCTGCTCGACCATTGGATTGTGGGTAACCAGCAGATGATAACCTGTGTTTAACAGCCAAGTCTTGCAAAAATTGCTTGAATGGAAGAGATGTGAAGGGTGTCCCACCATCACTGCTGAGTTCCTCAGGAGCGCCGTAGGTTTGAAATTATTCGAAATCTAATGGAATATTCCCTCACAGGTTCGAATCTTGTTCACAGCGCCATGTCGAACAATCACGTGGTCAAGATAAACACTCAGTTGTGGAGCAAGCTGAGTGAATACTAATTCAACATTGAGAAAGAGAGCTATTTATGGTGCAATGGAGCATCTCATTATGCTAAAGTTGGATAGTCCATTGCTTGGGCTGTGATTGGCTGCTGGTACGTGAGTGGAAGTATTTCTATATAAATACCAGCTTGATTTCTCCGTTAGTTTGCAGGGTTTGTATTAAGTTACAACCTGCTTTATTTTTGTCTGCCAGCTGGACGCTAGCTGGGACTCTTACGCTGGTAAGTGTTGTTTATTGTATTGTTATTCTACAGTTACGCCCGATATATATATATATATATATATATATATATATATATATATATATATATATATGGGTATTAATATAGTTAGTGGGTATTTATATATTAGTCACTCTTAGTAGAATTATCGCTCATAATCAAGTAGGTCCCAATAGAGATGATGGACTTATCTTTATCCTAAATAGTAATAGGTCTCTATCTTCTAGACTACTGAAAAGTTTATTAGTGCTTTCCAATTTCTAGGTTTAAAATTGGAATATCTTCTAATCTTAAAATGTTTAATTTCTTAGACATAACTTGGAACCTATCTAACAAGACTTTCAAACCATTTCATAAGGAAAAACCAAACACCTCTTTATATTAATGTTAACTCTCATCGCCCTAATCTATAATTAGTCAAATCCCTAACACTGTGAACATGAGAATTAATAGATTATCATAAAACAAGAAAATCTTCAATGATAATAAATTAACTTATAATGAAGCCCTCTAACGAAGTAATTTCTAACAAGAATTAAGTTACCAAGAATTTTTGAAAAATAAAATCAGAAAAAGAAAGATGATATAGTTTAGCCCACCTTTTTGTAAATTATTTAATATTAATATTGGCAGATTTTTTTCTAAATTTAATAGACAAACATTTCAGTCATACCAACGCTTTAAAAAAATTAAATAGAAAAACTCATAAAATTAGTTATTCCTCTACTAGTAATATAAACAATACAATTAGTGCACACACTAACCTGTTATTAAAGAATTTTCCTGGCAGTGAATTACAGGAAGATAAGCCTCTTTGCAATTGTATAGCCGGAACTAACAGACCAGTTGGAGGTGTGTATACTTCTAAAAGTGTATTATGTGAAGCTACTATTTTCCCGAAGAAAAATATCAATCAGAAGAAGGTATACATAGGAATATCTGCTGGGTGTTGGAAGCAAATATTGTACAACCACTGACACTCCTTCACTAATTCGTCTTTGAGATTTCAAACGGCACTATCTAAAGATTACTGGAATCTTAAAGATGGAGGCTTCATCCCACTAATAAAATGTAGAATCATCTATCACTCACAAACTCCTAACAACTTCAGAGACAGATACAATTTATGATTAAATGAGAAAATTATAATGACTGCGTATAAAAATGCCGATGAATTGCTGAACTAACGAAATGAGCTAATCTTCAAGTGCAGACATAAAAACCGGTTCAAAATACTCGATCAACATTCATTTTGAAAAATTTATACTTGAAGCGTTGAAGTTTCGTTTTTACTAATATTTATACAGTATATGTTCATGGTTGTTTTTTATATGTGATCCTTATGTTTTTCTTGCCTACATCTGTTACAAATAATTTTTTTTTATTTTATTTATATATAAGATTATTATTATTATTATTATTATTATTGTAGGTTTTATTATCTTTATTATATTTTTTCATTATAATTATTATTTTAAATTTTTTATGGCCGAAATATATATATATATATATATATATATATATATATATATATATATATATATATATATATATATGGTTTAGTAGTTATGTATGTTGTGTAAATGCATACTTGTATGTATATATGTATGCGGATGTAATTGTATGTTTTGTGTGCATATATGTATGTGTATGTATGTATATGTGTATATGTGTACATATATATGAATGTATATATATTTATGCATATACATGTATATGTATTAAAAAAATATATATTGTGAGTATATGTATATATTCATATATATATATATATATATATATATATATATATATATATATAAATACTATGTGTTGTTTGTATATATGTATGTATATATATATATATGTGTGTGTGTATGTATGTGCATGTGTATATGTGTATATATATATGCATATGGGTATATGTATGATATATATATATATGAATATATATATATGCGTGTGTGTGTGCGTGTGTGGATGTATGTGTGTATGGCTGTGTAATTATATGTCTTTTTGTGTGCATATACAATTATATATATTTCTTTGGGTGTAGTAGAGATGTGCGTTTAGATATAAGGATATATATGTATGTATATATATGTGCGTATATATATGTGTATGCGTCTTTGTATGTGTGTGGGTGTATGTATATATGTTTTTAGTTATGTATATGCATGGATTTGCCCTTGTCTTACTTTAGATTTTAATTACTTTAATTGATCTTTATTACTTAAATTATTACCTATCTCTTAATTGTTTTAATTATTATGGAAGGATATTTTAAAAACTTTTTATATTTAAATTACTTTGAATTTATCTTATGTCATTATATTGATGTCAAATATGATTTTGATTTATATTTGAATTTTTTAAAAATTTTCTATTATTAATATTATTATGAATAGTACTATTAGTACTATTATTATTAATTTGTAATTATGACGGGTATAATACATTGCGAAAATTTCGCTGCTTGAAATGATTAGACATTTTCTAGATAACTTCCCTTACCCTGTTTTTTTGTCAAGTCCTGGAAATAAAACATATTCTTGGCCAGAGTCTCTACGCTCACTCTCTCCCCTCCCTATGTCTTACTCCCTTTCTCTACCCCCAATAAATCTTGTATTGCAACCTCTCTCTTTCTCTCCCTCTTTTCTTTCTTCTTTTTTCTTACATTTTCTTCTTTTTTCTTCCTTTTAATATTAAAACTTATTCCTATCTCATTTCTTCTTCTTCTTCTTCTTCTTCTTCTTCTTCTTCTTCTTTCCTTTTTTTTCTGTTTTTTCTTTTCTGTATCTTGTTTCTTTTTCTTTTTCCTTTACTTTTGTGTGGAGGAATTAAAACTCCATTTCTCAATGTAATTTTGCTCTGAATGATTAGCTTTTAACCCATGAAATAATTTTTTACCACATTATGGATCTTTAAGTCTTTCTCATTCATTATATATATATATATATATATATATATATATATATATATTATACAATTAAAATATACTAATAAACGCTTAAATTACGTCAGGTTTTCAAAAATTAAATAGAAGCACTAGCGAATATACACGTGACGTCTAAACAACTAACGATAATTAAAGAAAAACAAAACAGAATTTAAAAATTGAATCCTTACTCTGCATCATTTCACTTCCCAAAATTTCCAATAAAGCTAAACAAATTATAAAATATTTTAAATTCATAAATATTTTCCTACTTCATCCTTATGTTTGTTTTTATTTAATCGGTATCAATCCATGCAAGGAGGTAAAGCCACCAAGACACAATACGTTGCAGGATGTTCCAGAATTAAGTACAGAAAGATTAATTATATGTGGAAAGAGAAAAGAGTAATCAAGAGTAATCAAGAGTACAGTAGATAGCGATTGACATTCCATTAAAACTTTTGCAGATTAAATTGGAATGGGTAGCATAGAGCACCACAAAGGATAACAGCTATTAAAGAAACTGTTAGCATAGAATTTACGGTTACATCTTGCCAGCTCAGCTGTGAATTGATTAGATCACAGGTGGCTGGAATGTCGAACTGAACGCTTTATTTCGCTCACTAGTTCCACGTGCCATGTTTAATTGATGTCAGTTATTAGTTATCTCCTGTTAATTTTCCCTCTGAAGAAGGCCGGAGCGTACAACGGTCAAGACGTTATAATAAATATGGCGACAAAGATGAGGACAATAGTCCGAATAATGTAATGTCGATAATGTATATACAGGGTGTCCGTAAAGTTCGTGTGCACTTTAAAAAATCTATAACTTTATTTGTATTTGTGATAGAAATAATTTGTAAAAACGATTAGAAAGAAGTAAATCTATATTTTTTTTAAGGTTTTATTGAAATTCTGTTTAAGTTTCCACATGTCCTCCATCATTGGCAATACAAAGGGTAATACGCTGGAAAAAAGAAAATATTTTTTTTACTTATCTAAAAATTGTCGCAAATTTTATGGTAAAGAATTATGCAATATCTATACTTAAAAGTAGGTACATTAAACTTTATAACATTCTTTATAGATTATTTCTATTGCAAATACAAATAAAAGTGCACACGAACTTTATGGACACGCTGTATATCGCGTTAATGCTTTTTATCACCTCTTTTTATCTTAACTATTCTTTACAATAAACTGAGATTCCAAATGAAGCTTAAGAAAATACGGGACTTCGCATGTCCTGTTCCGATGGCATATCATGTAATCTTGTAAGATTTCTTATGTTTATGACACAAATACAATTTGATATCAAACTTAATAAGTTACGTGGACACGAATGCTGTGCGCCTCTTAATGGTCAATGTTTCTATTTGCCAACCATTAACAAAACTCTAGTAGCCCAACCGTCCGTGGTATGACAATAAACAACATCAGCGTCCTGGGTAAGACGATAAACTACATTCAACGGAAAGGTCTTTGATCAGAAGGTTTTGAGGAGCATGGAACCACCTCTTTATTGCTGGTGTTGTCAGGTCCACCCTGACCCGGGCTAGTATCACCTATCAGTGTCCCAGTAACGGGAAAATAGTTAATCCCCCAAAGGGGTTAAAACACTATGAAAGTATAAAAATAGGTTTTAATACCAGTAATACCTTTTTGGAAAATTATTACCAGCAGTACATTTTTGTACAGTATTTACATTAGTCGGACTATTGTCCTCATCTTTGTCGCCATATTTGTCACAACGTTTCGGCCGTTGTACGTTCCGGCCTTCGTCAGGTGGTTGGAATTTCTCAAGGACACATGGCACAGTGGATAAAGGCGTTGGTTAGATCCAGTGACAGGCCCAAAGAAGTTGAGTTCAATACCTGGTTAAGGCTGTGGAGAACTTTCAGAGGGAAAATTAGCAGGAGATAACTGATAGCTGGCATCCATCAAACATGGCACGTGGAACTAGAACAGTCTACCCCAGTGATCGAAATAAAGGGTTCAGTTCGAAATTCCAGAAATATAGACAGTACATTTTTGAAAAAAAATATTACCAACAATATATTTTTGAAAAAAATATTACCAGCAATAAAAATCTTATCGGCATTAAATGATCCATTGAGGTTGATATGTCGTAAGACAAAACAAACCAAACAAAACCAGGAGCCCAAACCCTCTTTTGCATATGTAGAGGAAGAGCTTTTAAATTTTTCTGATGTCAAATCTTACCTTGTTTCTTTATTCCAGGCTACAGACTTCTTGGGACTATGACAGACGGAATCGCGCCGTTATAGCAGTGTTTGGTCGAGCAGGTTTCTATCTCTACTGCCATCGCCTCGCTTCTTGTCATCTACACAATAGTCTGCGTTATCTGAGATTCCTTTATTCCACTGATGTCTCTTTGACTGTTGTCTTCATTCCGTACTTTTAGAGATTTAGATTTTGTTTATGTGCATAAGAACCTTGTAACGACGAGATTTGATGCGGTTACAAAAAAAAGGCTTTCTTTAGAAATGGAAAATCTGTTTGGAGAAGATAGTATTTCATTTCTTCTAAGAGTGGCTGGAAGGAAATGAAAAGAAAATAAAATGCCGAAATAACAAAAACTGAGCAGAGTTTTGTAACAAAAAACACAAAAAATCAAAAAAGATATTTTAAAAATCTATAATTTCTCAAGAAAATTCTAAAAGATTATTTTTCAAAAATAAAATATTTCTTTTCTACTTTTTTTTATTTTGTTTTTTTTTTTATTTTTATCTCTCATTCATTCTTTCGTTTCTTTCATTCGATTTAGTTTTTGCCTTTCTTTCATTTTCTCTTTTAATTTCTTCCTTTTTCTCTTTCATTTTATTTTCGTTTTTTCCTTCTTTTTATTTATTCTCTTGGCTTCAATCGAGTAGATGGATTAAAATGAAAAGAATGGATGTTGCTCTCTACCTACATAATCAACATTCAAAGCTATGTCTTATAGCTTGTACAAACGAAAAACATTAGTTATGAATAAAACAATGAAATCAACATAGCTGATCATAATATGGTAAGGGAAAAAGTCATCACCAAACCCTATTAAGTCTTATAAAATACGAGCTCTGATAAAAAAAAAATGCAATGATAACAGCAAAATTGCAATATGAGCACTGGTAAAAATGGTTGCTGAAGACATTAGGTTTATAATACCCAGAAATTCATACCCAGATATCCTCAATGTACACATGACACAGTGGATAATGGCGTTGGTTAGATCCAGTGACAGACCCAAAGAGTGTGAGTTCAATACCCGGTTAAGGCAGAGGGAAATTAACAGGAGATAACTGATAAGTGACATCTATTAAACATGGCACGTGGAACTAGAACAGTCTACCCCAGTGAGCGTAATAAAGGGCTCAGTTCGAAATTCCAACCACCCGAAGAAAGCCGGAGCATACAACGGCCGGGACGTTGTGAT